>VZTO01003719.1:0-17762 GCA_013400615.1 Syrrhaptes paradoxus
GTACAGGCATTTCAGGGAGCAAGGTGAAAGTCTAGAGAGCAAGGCTTATGAGGAACAGCTGACAGAGCTGGGGTTTAGTCTGGAGAAAATGAGGCTGAGTGGAGACCTTATCACTCTCTACAAATACCTCAAAGGAGGCTGTAGTGAGGTGGCTGTAAGTCTCTTCTGCCAAGCAGAATGTGATAGGATGAGAGGAAGTGGCCTCAAGTTACACCAGGGGAAGTTTAGACTGGTTATTAGGAAAAATTACTTCACTGAAAGGGTTATCAAGCGTTGGAACAGGCTGTCTGGGGAAGTGGTTGAGTCACCATCCCTGGAGGTGAGTAAATGACATGTGGACATGGCACCTAGAGTCACAGTTTAGTGGTGGCCTTGGCAGTGCTAGGTTGATGTTTGGAGTCGATGATCTTAAGGGTCTTTTCCAACCTAAATGATTCTATGATTCTGTGCAATATACATGGTAATCAGCCTGGAGAGACCACTGGCTTACAATGTTGGCTTTTTATTTTTTTTTCCAAAGTCTGGATAATATTCAGGCCATTAATTACATTTGTAGCCATAGTTAACTTAATTATGTAGGGGTAATTGAGCTGCTTGCTTCAGAGTGTAAACTAATCACCACAGGGGACATCTGCATCTCATGGGTGGCACTGAAAATTTGAAAAGTGCATATAGTGCTCTTCCTCTTCTTTTCAGAGGCACTGTTGATCACTAATTGGACCAGAAACTGACTACTCCTGTGCAAAAAAGCTTTACTGCATGTAAATTACATGGAAGCACGGTCTATTCTATTGCTGAATAAACAAAATGGTACCATCATCTGCAGAGCATGGGTCTTTTATTCTAATTCAAGAGGGAAAGAAAGCTGATAAACTGAACAAGTCTAATAGTCTAGTGCTATATAAAACTGTTGTCAGAATTTAACTGATGCTTTATCAACTTTAAATCTCCTTCGAATGTGAAAATTAGTGTTTTTCCATACTGAAGTGGAAAGGACTTTGTCAATGCGACACAACACTTTCCTGTAGGATAGACAGAATATTTGTATGCTTGACAGTATAACATTGCAAAGTTATGCAACTGTACAGAGATCAAATAAGCTACTTACTTAGAGCCTTTTCTATTGTAAAAAACCTGAACTGTTGGATCATGTTTTGACTTGAGAAGACACCTTTTCAGAGTGAATGAAGGACTGTGAGAACTGGTATATTCTGTAAGGAGACTATTTCTTGCAGAAAACTATAAGGAAACCAGAAGAGTGCTTATGTCTCCAAAATTATGATGATGGTGACTTTTCAGTTGCCTCAAGAGGCTTTCTGGTATCTTGTTCTTTTTTCTATGTTCTTCTTTGTTCTCTGACATATCAATTTTTAAGGGATTGACTTCATAGGAACTGAGAAATATTAAACAACATACTCAGGTGCATCTTGTTTTCAGTAGTAATACAATATTTCAGAAGAATGAAAATTAAAATGTCATCAAACAGGTGAGTAACATGTAAAATGATGTAGTGATCACAATGGAGGGAATAGTTAAACAGTCAAACAAAAATGGGACTGAAGTTTGGGATGTTTGTGAAATCTTCTGTAAGTCACTAAATGTCTGTTTATTCATTGTCCTCTACTACAAAACAAAAAGTTCATCTTTATTGTTTTGTGAGTTTCAATTGATTAATGTTTAGCAATGTTTTGAGACACATCAATTGAAAATGTTCTTTGTGCAAAACCATGCATATTATTATAAAAGGTCTTCAGAAGATGTTTCAAAATGTATATTAAATTTGTAACAAAATATAAAATTATATGCTCCTATGAGGTGGGAGAAGGACTCAGCTTCCAGGAGGAGTAATCAAAATTAATAAACTTGACTG
This sequence comes from Syrrhaptes paradoxus, assembly GCA_013400615.1. Classification (NCBI taxonomy): domain Eukaryota; kingdom Metazoa; phylum Chordata; class Aves; order Pterocliformes; family Pteroclidae; genus Syrrhaptes; species Syrrhaptes paradoxus. The sequence continues at coordinate 1,871 of VZTO01003719.1, forward strand.
CTGCAAGTTACCCAGCAGGCGATATCATTCTCAAACAAGGCACTCAATAACGTTAATCATTCTTCCTTTTTGAAAAGTAATAATGAAGATTCTGTCTGTCAAAAGTTACTGTGTGATGTGAAAAACCTTAAGGCATTTGTAGTTTTTAATTGAGCTTTAACTCTTATTGCATTGACAAGCTTTACAAAACAGTCCTAACAGGTGGAAAAAGTTCAACAAAGAGTGATGAAGCCACAGTCTAAGATCCAGTCACAGAAGACTCAGTGATAGACAGGACTTAAAGCACACACAGGGCTGCATGCCCAGTCTCCGTCTTCGATGGGAATCCAAAGTATGTTTTATCAGCAAAACTGATTCTTGGTTAGATCTCAGAAACACCACACGTTAGAACTCATTTAAAGTTACAAGGACAAATACCACAAGCTACACATAGAGAATTCATATGCCTGTACTATCAACGTCAAAATAAGACACTTGGAGATAACAGCCTCGTTGGTGTTTGAAGCATCTGTTCTTGCAAGCAAATATTCGAGTATAGAGAGTCATTGGACTCAATGAAACCCTTATGTCTAAAAATTATAGAGCTTTAAGTGTAAAGGAGCATATATCTCTAAAAATATCAGCTGATTCACAAAATGCTATTTATAAAAAGGGCAGAAACAACACCCTTTATACTTACCTTCAGAAGAACAGTCTCTGTTTATCTCGTTAAACTTGCTTCTTCTACATGTGCATAGACATTCTGCAGACTTGCCAGATTATTCCCCATTTCCATGTTTTTTCATCTGAATTATTTGCTTTACTCCTGCTCACACCATGTAGGGTTTACAAGAATTCTCTCTGAAAAGTCATTGGCCTGCTTGCCTTATGGAAACTGGACAGTAGATTCAGCCACTATTTCTGTTATACCTGAAACTGAGAAACAGAAGCAAGCAAAATGCAGTTTTTTGGTTTGCTTTGATCTTTCATAGAGAATGGAAATCATTTGCCTTCTCTTCCAATGAATCACCCATTGGTCCTTCTGACAAGCTTTTTAAAAGATTCAGCAGCCAGTGATAAAGCAGAATTGAGAGGATGGAGGTCCTTCTGTTGCTTTAATTGCTTTAGATTTTCTCCAGTAAAAATACTGAGACAATTTTCCAGTTGTAAAATTGAGAATTCATGGTTGAGGGTTTTGAAACCATTTAATAAAATCCTTGTTTTGTGTTCTGTTTGTTCCATGGTACTTGTTACAGGTTATAACAATAATATGGCTATAATTCCAAATTAAAGTCCTATAATTAGGTAACCTCACACAAAGTGTGATTTCACCAAATCATGGAACTGTATCTCATGACTGTTATCTGCTACTGCAATGCTTTAGAGTCTCAGCTTTTGAGGTTTAGGCCATACTAGCTGTGTGAAAAATGCATTAAAGCAATGAAGCAGGTGTGTAAAAGGACTCATAAAATCCAGGTCCAGTGTTACTGGCCTACAAAGCAGAGGTTACTATCATGCAGTGTGTTGTAAATACACATTCAGCATTCTAGGGAGGTCAGCTGCACATTACCATACATATGTGGCCTATAACATTGCAAAGCAAAATCCAGTCAACCTCTTCATTGACTTAGACTGTACTGTTAAAAAACACTGTGCAATTCATCCCATCTTACTTCAGAAGGAAAAACTGACAAACTTTGTAAAACTTTCTTAGACTTTCAGATTTCTTTTTAGTGTCTACTGTGCACAGATGTTAATAGCATTTCTGCTGACCCATTGTTCTTTCCTCATCAAGGGCTGATCAGAATTTAATACTAGTATTTTAAAGGGACAAGCTTTTAGGCCTGGAAATGTGCATATAAATAAAAAATGTGCAATTCCAACTCTATTGTTAATAAAAGAAAAATGATCCATGTTCTCTCTAGGGACAACTGAGTTTCACAATATATTTCAAGATTTAGGTGCTATTGGAAATAATAATAAATCACCCAACCACTATTAGTGAGCCTCTGCCCATTCCAACAAGTTTATTAACTGCCTGCAATGTTTGTTTCTATATCCTGCACAGAAAAACATAAGCAGTTTCCTGGAAACCGATAAAGTTCAAAAAAATTAACAGATGCACCTTGAAAAGCAAATAATATTACTGACAGATCTTGATTGAAAGAATGCTTTGTTATATTGACTTATTTCTACTTCTTAAGACAATTTTCAGAAACACTATTTTATATTCACTATATGTGTTACCATCTTGCTCAGGAAGCTTACCTATCATCCAGAAAAAGAAACACTAAGGAGAAATTAAGGACAGAATGAAGCTGATGTAGAGGGAGCTACATTGGTTAAGGGATTTCCACAGCAAGGGTAAGGGTGTGGGCAAGAGCAGAGCACAAGAAGGGCTTGTTAGGTTGTGACTAGCATTATGGATCTTCCAATGGGCAAGAGATGAATAGAGTTGTGGACAGAGAAATGTGAAACACTGAGAGACGCAGTCATTGTACTGAATTAAAGAAGAAGGAAGAGTGGGCTGAGAACAGAGAATTCATGGATGGTGAATGACAGAAAGTCATTGAAATGCTAACAGCCAGGGCACAAAAGTGATACTGGTAGTTACTGTGGAAAAAGACAGAAGGAGTGTTAGAAAGGTGAACTGCAGCAAAAGACAGCTAAGCTAAAGTAGCATCTGGTGAAAACTGCACTCAAATGTTAGCTTTTTTGGGTGGACGTGGAACTGAGACTCCTGATTGTATTAAAATGTAAGGCTGAGGTAATGTGCAGAGCAGGGGGTGGACTGATCACTGACATGAAGGCTGACATCATCATAGATGAGTTTAACAGACTGTCTTGAAAGACAAAAAAAACAGGACGCGAAAGAGCTTAACTCCAGAAAATAGGTTGATGGCTAGTTACATTTGATAAGAGAAAAAAAAAATGGAACAAAGATGCTTTGAGGATGCTGCTCCAAAAAAAGGAAAGGAGAGAAGCTGTGAAGCCAGAGGTGATAGGGTGTGGAAAGAGATAAAGAAACCCGGTGCCGAAGTTATTCTCTGTATACAGAAAATCGAAGTAATCTCCATGTCAGTGTATGTGACACAGGGATTCAGGAACGGCAGTAGCAGAGAGGAACAAGCTGAAAGGTCATGAATGTCTCAATTCTTCCAAAATGGCAATTAGGAATCACGTTAAAGAAGATGCATGCATTCCAGAAACTCATAGAGAAGGGTATAGGTCAGCATGTAAAAGGGAAGAACGGAAGGAGACTGCATGGAGGAGGGATATGATGGCAGTGAGTACAGATGGAATAAATATAGTTTTGGGACAGTGCCATCCCAGGCAATGAGGAAGGGGTAAAGGGTCGTGTGCAGGTGATGTCTGAAACCTGCTGATGTTTGAAACGGGAAACTGAAATGCAGAGGAAAAAAGAAACTGTGAGCTTTGAAAGAAGCAAGGATCAAAACTGAAAGAAGTATGTGGAGCAAAAAGTGAGAGTGGTGAGAAGCACGGGTGAACTGAGGAGAGTATTTAAATAACCCTCTGAGTAGTATTTAAAAATTGAAATCAGCATCTGTGGAAGCTTAACCTTCTTCCCCTAGCCTCATGGAGGCAGCTTATGCCTTGTTCCATGATGCTGAAGTCATCTCTCTTCTTCCACTGTGACAGTATGTACTCTGCAATTGCTTTTTAATCTTTCTCAGGTTTAGCTTGGGGCATGGTGCTTAATGGAACACATTTATGCAATGTAAAATTTTTTCTTGGTCTTGATTTTAAGGATGCAAAAATCCATACCTCACCATGAACAAACCAAAAACTTACGTTTCTCATTTTCTGCTTAATTCTTGTAATTCTTGTTTCCAGAAATCTGTCACAGAGATTTTGTGGGATATTTTTAATAGAGAATTTAGAAGACTAATTTGTATCCTTGGGGACCGAGGGAAAAATAATCATTATATCAGGGTATCCGACACTAACTTGCACATTTAGCCAGGAAATTCTGCTTTTTGTTTTTTACAATACATTCTTCTAAAACGCAGTATAAACACAATGTTCTAAGCTTTACTTTCAAGATGCCGGTTTAAATTAAGGAGTTCTCTCTACCTTTCTTCTGAGTTGCTTTGCCTCTTTCTTTTTTTTTTTTTTCTTTCCCCTTTCTTCTTGTGGTGAGTAGCCTTCAGCATTCCTGGGCGTGTAAGAAATTGGAGCTGGCTGTTTTGTACACTACATTCAGATTGACATACATAACATTGTAAATTGCTAAGGTAAAATCAAATTATTAAGATATTAAGCTACATAAAATATGTTTTCTGTTAGTTGTGCCCATTTTCCCTTGTACTCCATTTTTGCAATCATATCCTACTTACTGTTTGACATGAGTCATTGTAATCAATTGACTACACAATATAATTACTATAAGTTAAGCATGGTGACAACACCATTTGGCTTTGAAAGCATTATCAGAATGACGTTTGTGTAAAAGTCAGGTTTTATATCTTCAACTGTAGGTGCTTTAAGTCAGTAGCTGCCTTTTGGATGTGTCTATGAAGGACATTAGTACCAAGCACATGGCTCCATCTGCCAGCTCAGTGCAAAATAGACTGCCAATATAGCCAGCACAGTGCACATGAGCTTTGGCACAGTCTTGATCTGAAGGAACAATGTAAGTTGTTTCTGAAGCTGGTATATACCACATTTGCCCAGGAGTTTCTGCGACATGCTGGTTTCCCTGATACAGACATACCCTTAGGTCTATACAGACAAAATATTTTCCTTCCATTTTTCATTTCTAAATATAGCTGGAGTTGCAAGAAATGAGGCACAAAAAAAATCCTCCAGGGTGGTGGCTGGACTATGATTTATTTATTTTTGTAACCTTGGAGCAATCTGAGATTCTTAATTTCAAAGCTCTTTCATCTATTTGTAATTTGGCCTCTGATAATAATGTCTTACCACTTGCAATCACAGTTTCTGAAAATATTCATGTTTACAAGGGGCTACTAACTATCTAGCAATCAGTAACTGAGCCTGTGAAAGAAAGGTTTTTAAACTCCAGATGATCAAATTGTAGTTCTGCTCCATCTTTTATAGGAAGTTACACTGACATTTTGTAAGTTAAATTTCACAAGCATTTTGGCTTCAGATAAATTTCAGCCAATGCAGCAGCTCTCCCAAGTATCTTGTGCAATTTTGGTCATGTCATACACTAACATTTAAGTCTTTTACCAAAAGAGTTGCAACCCATAAGCCAGCCTGGAGCCCTGGAGTTCTGTATGAAGTAGTCGAATTCATTGACAGAGCAGTCAAAGCAAAGTCCCTTCTTTTGCACAGTCATTACACACGAACAACAAGAGTATACAAGAGCCCATTTCAAATACTGACTTAAGACTCTGGATAGTATAGTTGTTTAAATTTCATGGTAGCCCAGAAATCTTTCTGAGGGGATGTTCCAATTTTGGTTGTAAATGTACCACTATACAGCTTCCAGTCTATATTTTACACACACACTTCTACATTTCTCTGGACTATGTTTTTAATAAAGATTGAGAAAAAGGGGGTATTTTAAACGTACTTTGCAGGCTTTCATACCTATCCTGAATGTCTCAAAACCACATATCTAGCAACACCAAATATTTACCTGTTCATGTAGGATATGGGCTGTTAAAAATGTTAATAAACAGCCCCCATGTAAACATTGCATTATTTTCTCACACTGTGAATGTTGCTTTTTCATATTGCATAAACTATAAAAGAAAGCTTGAATAACACATAGTAGTAAACCTAGAAAACCTTATTTTAATGTTACAGAGTCTGACTCAAAGTTTACTAAACAGAACAAATCTTTCTACTGTTTTCAAAGACGTTTAGAAGAAGCTTTGTGACAACATTATGTTTTGATGGTGTGATTGTTTATGCTTTATGATGAATCAGAGATATGTACTAATGAATCACCCTCTAGAATGCTAGAGCTATATTTAGAGGGTAATTATTGCCACCTTTAATGCCTGATTCTGTCTCTCTCAAGAGAATTCAAATAAATAGGTTTATTATACCAGCCATAGGAAACACAGAATAAAGTAATAAGTATTATCCTGTTTTCAGCATTTTGGCTTACTTCATGTGCCCTTAAACATTTTTACTCAGCCTGTGATAAGCTCCTGAACCTCAGGTTATATTTTCTCCACAGAAGATGAAGAAACCTCGGGATTCTGTCTGATACAAAAATACTTCCTTATGATCAAAACAAGGAAACGCTCCTTCCCACCAAGCTAACAGTGCAGTCTCAAGGGCATCATCCAGTAACATCTGTATTCTATTTCTGAAATCTGTTTTGATAACACTGATGACACTACCTGTTGTCCACCCCTCACTATTCATAAAAAAGCTGCAGAAGAAGAACTGAGCGCCTGGGAAGCCTGGGGCTGACACAGTATTCTCACCATTCACTCTCTGAGCCTGCAGTCTGTTTCAGAGGTGCACAAATGTCAAGGTTATTCTGCTGACTGCCTTATAATGCAGGTACACAGGAGTGATGTGGCAAATCAGGTCTGTAACCACTGCTGACTGCAAGGGCAGCCAACCTGTCAAGAAACAACCTGCTACATACATAGCTCTTTATTGCCCTGGCTAACAGTTGCCTTCAACAGAGAGCAGGGAGAGTGCATGCAGCTGTGCATGCAATTAGGGGCAACTTTTCTGGGGAAGAGAAGAAGCAATGTGAACGTTTCTAATTTAACAAGTGTGAAATGTGACTGTGCCAGCAGAGAAGGGAAGTGCAGTGCCTGCAGACCCTGTGAGGACTGGGCTGGGGGGCTACATAAGGAGCTGGGGGCAATTCCAGGTGTCAGGTCTGCAGCCAAGACCTGGGCTAGGGGAAGTTTGTCATGTGTCTTGCAAGGGGGCATTTGTGCGAGTGTTGGAAGGAGCACAAAACAGAGAGGTTTAGCAGCATGGAGGAAATGAATAGTATGTAAAGAGAAAATGAAAGAGGATCTGCAGTGTGGACAGTTGAGTACAGATCTCAGGGTATGGCAGCACAGCTGGCCATATGCCTTCTCTGCATCCCTGCTGTGTACCAGCTGCAAGAAAGGCCATCTGGAACACTAATTTACACAGATGCACCAACATTAATGACAAAAATGGCTGGCTGCCTGTGAGCTGAGGGTATCAGTTTATAAAGAAATCCAGTGGTCCTCTTTTGGGCAAAGGTGGTTCCACACCTATTCTTATGAAAGTTGTAGTAAGAATTACACTATTGTCAGTTAAATTTCTGTCATCTTTCTAAGCTGAATTTGGGTTACTTCCCTCTTAATCCACTGGGTCATTGAGAGATGTGTACCTGCTCACTGAAGTGAGGGCACACCATCAGGGCCTAAACTATCCTGTACTAACAACCAAACCTGATCAGTAACTACTCGATTTATGAAGGTCTTAAAGTTACACTTTCTAGAGATCTTGCAGGGAAACACCACACAGCTGAACCCATTCAAAATGCAAACAGCTCTTACAAGCCTCTTTCAGGGATGATTTAGCTACATCCTGAGAAATTGTAAAAGCTATTGGAAGCAGAGATATTATCTTAGCTGCCTCTTTGGTGCCAGAAATTTAACAATGCCTCATGGGATCCTTTCCAGCTTATCCCTAAGTGAAACTAGCAGCCCAATTTTATTCTCACTGAAGCCAGTGAGAAAAGGAGCACTCCCTAAATTCGTTAATATGCAAGGGACAGGTTTCAGGATAGTGCAGATAGTCTGTCCTTTCAGTTTGTTGTCTTTTGACATCTTGCCTCAGAGTAACCTGGCAACAGTGGCACCTTCCAACAAACAAAAGCCATACAGACACTGCTGCATCACATCAGAATGACGATGAATTTCCATTTCAGTATTTGTTCAAATGGCTGTTTAAATATATGAAACCCTACAGTTGAGACAAAATAAATGTGTCACTGAGCAATGTTACATGAGAGCATTTTTGGAACATGCAGCAGAGCAACATTTACACATGTGGAATGGACCAAACAAATATAAATTTTCAAATGGCTTGCTGGTGACCTTAATTCAGGGTTTTCTGAAGTACATAGCTTTGGCAGTGAAATAAAAACTGAAGAAAAGCGTGCCTCACAAAGCAGAAAATGCAGTTTTCAGAATGAATTTCTTATGAGGTAAAGAAGTTACTACTCTTCAAAAAATTACATTTAAAGAAAGGACTCACCTAATGTGTTAACATTTACAGTGGCAAAAGCATACAGATTTTCACTGAAATTTCTTCACAAAGCTTTTATACACTCTTTTAAGAATAGTCATATGTAGTCCAGTGTAAAGTCAAAGAAAAACAATGAAGTGCCCTATACCAGTCAGCATGCCATGTATCTACGAGAGGTGCAAAGGAATTATCTACGACTTCCATAAATAATTTTTTAACTTATTTTATTTTGAATCCAAACCACTGGCAACAACAAAAAGAGGCAAGATAAATTTCAGACAGATAAGCATATCTCTAGCACTGAGCAGAACAGCATTTGAGGATCATATTTACCACAGTCCTTGATAACACACTCTTGATTGATCTGACCATTACAGAGCATCTTGTGGCAGATGAATGTAGCAAAGTAACGTCCACCAAAAAAGCCGAATATAAAATATGTAATGTCAGCATTGGGCTGCCTGTAGTGGCATCATTTTCCTACCAATTTCCATTATTCCTCCAACTTTCTCTTCCCTACCAATAAAAAATAGGAAAACTCTAGGCTTGAAGGCACTCCAGGTACACTCTGGAGCTTGCTGACATATGAGCTCATTGCAGAGACCCTCCTTGTAATAGTGGCTGAGCTACACCAGACCCACGTTACCCACAAGGCAGTTTGCTCAGATAAAATACACTGTGCCGGACAGATGTTGCTGAGAGGCATTGGCAACCGTTTGGGAGACTCCCAGTAAAGAGCTCATTTGCCACTTTACCATCCAGGTTAGAGTACAGTGGCCAAGCAAGAAGCAAGATGTCCTTTTACCTATGGCTGCACTTCAGGCCCCCTCAAAGGGCCCCAGCTTAAGGGGTGCTGTTGATCCCTCTGCCCAATGGACAGAAATGACTGCTATCATTTTGTAGGCGAGAAAGAGAATTAGATAGTAACACTGAAAGGAATTTTTCTAACTGCAATGTTTGCAGCTTATTCACTAACACAGCAAATCCTTTGTGAATTCTTTGCAAGCTTCTTCAGTTTAAGCCTACTGTACATTCATTCCATTTAAAAAGATTGGTTTTGGTCTTACTTTAAAGTTGTGGTACTTATGCATGACTTGCATATGAATGAGGTGAATTAATTCATTACTGAGAAGCTAGATTCAGTTCTGCAGCTGTTCAGCCTGGGGACCTGGTTCAAAGCATGGCCAGAGTCTGAAAGACTGAAAATGTCATGACTGGAAAATCCTTTACTGATCGAGGCAGTTTTAGGCTGCAGTCTAACCTGGTAAGTAGCACTAGAAATGCAAGATTGGAAAAGAAATTAAAATTACTTGCTTACACACATTATCTGCAGAATAAAGATTTTAAAGAAGGCTATTGTGTACAGCTGCCTGACCTTGAGGGTGTTAATTTGTGTCTTGAGTGCAGCTGTGACACTCACAGCAAGTATTCACAACCCAGATGTCAAAGGAGCTTTACAAATTGCAGATCAAATACAGGATGTTTGTTGTGACAGAGAACAAAGTGAGAAGGATGAGAAGAATACTTCCTTTCTTCATGTTTAACTTTTCATCCAGTGTTCTCTCACAGACTATCTTTCAGGTATGCTCAGAAATTCTGGCAGACCTTTTTTTCTTTGTAGAAATTTAAGTGAAGACTATGTAAAACTATGAATAGAAGCTAAGTGATGACTGCTTTCCTCACATAATTTAAGCATGTTTCTTACTGCCCGCTAATGGCAAAGTTTCATTGCTGCTTAGGACATTACAGTGCAGCTATTTCATGCTTATTTCCTCTAGCCTTCAGATTTTATTGTGCTGTCATATTATATATTCGAACTATAATGGCAGAGCTTATTGTGTTGTTAGAATACAGGTTATGGTCTGCCTGGTAGCTTGGCAGCTGTGTTTATGGATTTGTGTTTTAAATCCAGCTGACATGTTAAATAATATAGATATATCTGTCATTAAAGGGGCTTATCGGCCGAAAAAAATGAGAGTATGACTAAGCAAGAAACACAGTTTTGTGGACAGAGACCCAAAGGACTAAAACTCCTTGTCATGAGTCTTAAAGCAGTTGTCTATACAGCACAAATTCTTCTGAATGAGTTGGAAGTTGAAAATCCCTTTAAAGAATATCTGAGAGTACAAGCTGTGGGGAGCAGAAGTGATGAGGGAAAACAGAGCCAAAGAGAGGAAAAAAAAACAGAGACATGAGACAGACCTTCTGTGACAGAGACCACAGCAGAAAAGCACTATATAACTCCCGTATTGCTAACATAGAGGCCTGTACTTTGTGTGACTCAAATAGGGTGGTCCTCTTACTGCAAAGGCTTAGGCTGTTCTGAAATTTAGGAGATACATAAGGAACACTCTGATCATCAAACTCCATCTAGGTTCCTCACTACTGACTTCCTCTAAGTGAGAATTATACAAATATATGAGAATTTTGCTAATATCTGCCTTGATTCTTTCTTGGTAGAAAATAGTGACCAAGCAATAAAACAGCTAATTTACATCAGTCTCTTGTACCAAAGATAGAACCATTTCAGGGTTTGAATTCTGCTAAAAAGTAATCTTGTCTTTATTGATCAATGGTTACTTGACAGTGGCTAAGGATTAAGTATCAGAAAATGAGAAGAGAAATTGTTGATATCTCTGTTTAAGATTCTGTTGCCAAAAATTTAGTATTAGCAATAAAGGATGCTTTTGAATTGTTGTTTTTAAAAAGTAAGATAGATCCAAGACTAGTTTCTCCCTACGGAAGAGACTCACGATTTTGCTTGGAGGTGTTTCTCACCAGTCTACAGGAATGTATTCTGGTATTATGGCATGCTTGCAAGTGTAAAATGCTTTAAAAACTTTATCTAAAGTATTATGTACCTAATTATTCCTGTAGCTGTTATTCACATTCAGATCTTCACTTTTATGTTGGATAACTGAATATAGTTGCATGTGACCTCTATATTTTCTCTTGATCTTTGTGTCCTTTTAGTGTAATGCTCCTGAGAGTATTGGTCTAGATGCACACAGTGTGGAACAGTACATTTTAGAGCACCAAGTTACATTCATATCCACCTCTTTGAACCTCTAACAGCAGCAGTCACAGGCTGAGCCAAAGCTAGCAAGTTTGGAAGTAGGACTTCCGGGTTGTGTGGTGATTACTGCTTAGTGACTTCCCATACGAAATGAACATAAAATAATTTTCTTTAATTTCCTGAGAACTAGAAGCAACCTAAACTTTGCTCTGCTTACTAGCAGCAAAAAACCCAGGAGGAATATCAACTTCACTAGCTGGCTTTCAGGGTTCTCATCATTGCTTGCAGCCATCTACTCTCTGTACGGATTGCTCTGCTTCCAGGGACACCACAAACTCCCCTGAGATTTCTGTCCTTAGAGTTTCAACCTTGCAGATAGGAGCTTGAGTGCCTTGGCTCTGTTTGGGGTTCTTAATAGCTTCCTGCTGCTTTTGCTGTTTGGTTACCCTCATGCGTTTGCAGCCTTTGACCTGGAGCCACCTGTCTGTCGGACAATTCTACCTCGTCAACTGCTGAAGTCTACTTGTGAGTAGACTCACTACTCCTGGCTGGAGTCCTGTGGGGCAACAATTTCTTCGCTGCCTGGGAAATGGAGCTTACCAGATACCCAGCTTCAGAATGGGCCTGTGTTGTGGTTTATAAAGCCACGGGACAGTTTTGTTAAACACCTGGTGGGCTGAGGCAGGGACAGGGAGGGTTTCACTCACCACTTATGGTCATGGGCAGGAAACAAACATGACTTGGGAAGAAGAAATAAACAACTGAATTTATTAACTGTTTACAACAAGAAGCAAGATACTGAGAGAGAGAAACCACATCTTAAAAAGGCACTTCTCCCCCACCCCTCCCTTCTTCCCACAGCCCAAAGGCTTTGTTCTGTACCTTCTACCCCCTGGTGGCACAGGGGGGCAGGGAATGGGGAATGCAGTCAGTCTGCCACTCCTTCCTCCTCAGGGGAGGGCTCCTCACAGCCTTTCCCAGCTGCAACGTGGGGTCCCTTCTCACGGGAGAGTCTTCTCCAGAACTTCTCCGGCACGAGTCCTTTTCCAAAGGGGGCCACAGTCCCCCGCATGGGCTGCACCAAGGGACAACCCGTGCTTCACCATGAATCTTCACCACACTGCAGGGGAAATTCTGAGGGGAAAAAACCTCCCTCTTTCTTTCAGTCTCTGACCGGAGTGTCATGTGATCCTTCCTCTCAATCTCGCGCCTCTCTCTGCTGCAGGTCTGCATCGGCTCCTGAGGAAGCTGACTCTTGGGTGAGCCATGGCAGAGGCTNTCTGGCATCTACAGTTTCAGATTGTCCAAAAGGTATTCCTGTAGATTCCCGCAGAAGACTCCTTGGACTTGGTGAAAAGTGATGGAAATTTTGATGCTTCAGGTGAAACAATTAAAGAGTCAATAAGCATTTTTCAAATAAAGTATTTTTTGGAGCATTATTAACTTCTGTAGTAACCAACACGTGTTCCCTTACATCTTTGTTCTTAGGTAACTTGAATAATTTTATTTTCTTAACTTTTTAAACCAAGATAATTCACAATAAATCCTCAGCATCAGAGAAGAAGCAGCAGTTTTATGAACATGTATATTAATGAACTCCATGTAACACTGCATGCTGGGCCAACAATAGCAAATCATTATTTTTTTTCTGAATTTATTTTAATCTTTCCTAAAATATTCTTGAAGTCTAAGCTATAACATGGTCAAATTAATATCTCAAAACTATCAGCTGCAGATCTCACAGATGTTTCTATGACCCAGCTTTACAAATAGAACATGCTATCACAAATTGGTAAAATACTGAAATGCATCCTACCTCTGCAATGGGGTGCGAGATGATTCCTGTATGCAACCAGTGTTTTAAGGCATGACCACATCAGGAGTTCCAGGTATCCTTTTAACCCTGGAGCGTGTGTGTGTGTGTCTGTGTGTGTGTGTGTGTATGTACATGCAATTTCTAGCTGAATTACACAAGACAACGTTTGGAAAGGAAATTGTATAAGGCAAGATCATCTAATCATAACTTCCTTTCTCTATACCTTGTTTAGAACTAGAAAAGGTCTCTCTGCTCTTCTTCTTCATGTATAGAAGTAACTAAGAGTACGTTTAAACCCTAAACCAATACATCTGCAGTGACAGAGAGGGAAGGAAACAGTAATGCTCCTGGTTTTACATGACTCCAAACAACTACCAAGATGGGGGTTTCAGGGTCACGTTACTGATCATTCTGTCATTCTAGCCTGCAGTATACAAATATCTCCAGTTGCAAATATGAAGACATTTAAACTGGTTCATGTTTCTGGCATGCTCATTTCTTGTTCCTCAAGGACTTGTTTTGAGTTTGCACTAAAATCTGTAGAAAAATCGTAAGGCTCATCTTTATTTTTGAAACATTGTCTGCTTTGGGACTTTACTAAAAAAAATAAATAAATCTATCAATGGTGTTCTGAAATACAATTTCTAAGTATTTCTGACAAACCTGTCCCTCCTCCCTTCACCCCTATCCCCAAATTATTAGAGCTATGCAAGTTTTTGGCAAGTTCAAAAATAACTTTAAAGGAGTTGGGAATTCCGTGGGCAGTCATAGAACAGCAAAGGACGTTTGTGCTTTATCTTGGTTTTCCAGCTATGTTTGATTCCCTTTCTGTACTAACAATGTCACTGAACTTGTTTCAGAAACAGAACATATATGCCAAGATCATCACCAAAAATATTCATTCCAGGCTGGCTTCTAAAACTTCTGGAGAGTCCACTAATTATATCCCTGCAGGATCCTCTTTGGTTTTGTTATCTTCCCTGTAGAAAAACCCTCCTCCCTTCATTATTCTTGTAGTAATTCCCACCTTTCCCACTTGAACTAACAACTTCCTACATGGCATTGTGTCAAATCCCTTCACTGAATTCCAAAGAAAAGAGACCTGGAGCATTTTCCTTGTCCAGAATACTAATTATTCCCATATGTGCAAAATGCTTGATGACACAACCTGCCTTTTTAACACTGTTGCAGGTTTAAGCCCTATTCACCTTACTCACAATTTTTAAAGTAAAGACTGATTTGAACCCTGACTGTTGCAGAAGCCAAACTCTTGCCCATGTGGTTTCCTAACTAATTTCCTTTATAACTTTCCCTTTTTGAACCAATGGTAATGTTTTATTGAACTGTGTTCCAGCTTACAGTTTGGTGGTACCTTTCTCTGGGATGAAAGATGTATTGTGAATTTTCACCACTGTATATGTGGTTTCATTTTTTCCAGAATTCTGAAACAATTGGGAAATATATCCTGTCCCCTAGTGGTAAACCGAATAATTTATTTTTTTTTTTTTTAAAGTTATTTTTTTTAAAGTTATTATGTATTTTGAAAACTCAGGTAAAATATTAATTTTTGGAGCCATACCTACTTTGTACTATCGAATTTTTCTTGTAATTTCCTATGAATGGAAAGTACCCTAGCCTTTAGTCTTTTTATTAAAACTAACAAAATCCCAAAGAATCTCAGCTTTTTTATTGGCTGCCTTCCAAGGTTTCCAGCATCAGTTGCAGCCAGTCACACTATACAGGCTTCTCTGACGCCACTGACCCTGCAAAACCTCAAACATTATAAAGTTTATAACTGTCTGTGTGTTCTCTTCTCTCCCTTCCTTTTGTTTTTCCTCTTTTTAATTATAGGAATTGGTAGGCGGGTCCAGAAGTCTCTATTTTAATTTCCTGTGACAAGTTTAACTCAACCTGACTACCTATGTAGTCTCCTTCCTTTACCTGAACAGCTGTTCAATATCTTGTGATCTAATTTAAAAAAAAACCTCAAGACCTAAGTATCATTTGTCCTCCTCTATGGCAGTAGCTCTCTATGGAAATATGCTGTTGTTATATTACTGCTAACAAGACAGATTTGTGGATCTTTGTTTAGAGATTAACCACACACAAACATAAAAAAGTATGGAAGAATAAGTGAATAGCAACTACAGGTTAAGATATTTGAATCTAAGGATTTCCAGGCAACTTCATTTTCTTCATGTGAAGGAAAAAAAAAAGAGTGTAAAGCATGCCATGAAAAAATATTACACTTAACAACCTGTTTCAATGGTTGTTTCTCAAATAAAAGAAAACATGCTTTTCATTTGAACAATTCTCAATAAAGGTGTTATATCAAAGAGTATAGTTCATGTTTATTATAGCATAGTTGTCCAGAAAGAAAAGTCTCAATTGTATCTTTCATTTTTGTTTTGAAAACAGAAAAGATGACAACCACCTTGAATATAGTTTTTCATGCACCTGTTTTAAGGTATTGGTTGACTTAATCCAGGCCCCGTACCCCTGTAGCCCCGGAGAAAGTCAGGACAAAGGAGGAGTTTGCTCTGGTAGATGAAGACTGGGTTAAGGAGAGGTTAAAAATCTGGACACCCATAAATCCATGGGTCCTGATGGGATGCACCCGCGGGTGCTGAGGGAGATGGCGGAAGTCATTGCTAGACCACTCTCCATCATCTTTGGTAAGTCGTGGGAAGCAGGGGAGGTGCCTGAGGACTGGAGGAAAGCAAATGTCACACCAGTCTTCAAAAAGGGCAAGAAGGAGGACCCGGGTAACTATAGACTGGTCAGCCTCACCTCCATCCCTGGAAAGGTGATGGAACAACTTCTTCTTGATGCTCTCTCTAGGCATATCAGGGATAAGAAGGTCATTAGAGGCAGTCAACATGGCTTCA
>VZTO01003719.1:18438-32157 GCA_013400615.1 Syrrhaptes paradoxus
TTCCTGCTCTGGCAGGGGGATTGGACTAGATGATCTTTCGAGGTCCCTTCCAATCCCTAACATTCTGTGATTCTGTGATATGTATTAAAGGACCAAAAGCTAAACTAGAGTAAATGTATTACCCTCTCTGTTGTTTTGGTAGATTGGTTAGACCTCTTTTGAAGTCAGATTTTGTTTGTTTTTCTTGATGAAAATCCCAATTTGAATAAAAACCACAGACAGAAACATTCTGTACTTAATGTATTTCGCTCTTGAGGACAGAACAGGTCATGGCTTCTATTTTGCAAGACACCACAGGAACACATTGAATGACATATTCTTATCACAAAGATAATTCAGATGAAATAGGCAAGAAAAATCAGGTCATAGAGTCAGCATAGGCACTGAGGGAAGTTACATCTGATTTTACAGGACTAAACCGGTGCAAATACCAGGAACAGGGTAAACTTATTTGAGGATCTGCCCAGTGTTGTACCTGCTGGACTGGTGGTGTTCTTCTGTTGCACACCCTGTGTAACCACAAGGCAGCAAATGTACTCAAGTCATGGTCTTGGTGGCTTGTAACAACAGCTCCCAATTACTTGTACAGAGCTGTTTCCTGGTTCCACAGTCCTGTACGTCAGCAGTCACATGCATTCAGCAGTCAACAGGTTACTGACTTACAGATAAGCAGCTCGAGACAGGTATTGAGGAGCTCCTTGCGCCATCTCCTCCTGCCTGCTTCCCTGAATACAGGTGTTTACTTGAGCCCTGGATCAGCCAGCTCGTGTGCCTACAGGTCTCCAGGACATGTGTCAAAGGTAGGCTGGAAAGGCAGGATGAGACAAAGAGCTCAGAACAACCAATGCCAGAATGGGAAAGCAAGGAGATAAGACCAGTGTCTGTTTGCGATGACTGTAGGAGGTGGCTAGGCAAAAGCCAGTATTGTGAATATGGGGAAGAAAGAGGATACGTAGCAGAGAGGAGTGGGTGGCTCAATGTCCAAGTGGAGACCAGTGACAAGTAGCATTCTTCAGGGGCTGGTATTGAGACCAGTGTGGTTTAACATCTTCGTAAGTGACATGGACAGTGCACCCTCAGCAAGTTTGCTGATGACAGCAAGCTGTGTGGCGCAGTTGACATACTGGAAG
Organism: Syrrhaptes paradoxus; assembly: GCA_013400615.1. Classification (NCBI taxonomy): domain Eukaryota; kingdom Metazoa; phylum Chordata; class Aves; order Pterocliformes; family Pteroclidae; genus Syrrhaptes; species Syrrhaptes paradoxus. Next base: position 19,569 of record VZTO01003719.1, read on the forward strand.
GAAGGGATGCCATCCAGAGGGACCTTGACAGGCTTGAGAGGTGGACCTGTGCAAACTTCATGAAGTTCAGCAAAGCCAAGTGCAAGGTCCTGCACATGGGTCAGGTCAATCCCAAGCACAAATACAGGATGGGTGGAGAATGGCTTGAGCAGCTCTGAGGAGAGGGAATTGGGAGNGTGACAGAGCACTGGAACAGGCTGCCCAGAGAGGTTGTGGAGTCTCCTTCTCTGGAGACATTCAAAACCCGCCTGGATGCGTTCCTGTGCGATCTGATCTAGGTGTTCCTGCTCCGGCAGGGGGATTGGACTAGATGATCTTTCAAGGTCCCTTCCAATCCCTAACATTCTGTGATTCTGTGATTCTGTGAATTATTTTGTACTGTCTGTTGTATGAAGTAGAATTCTGCGAAGTCAGCAGTGACTGTAGTAATCACATGGTCAAAACGTTTACAGTTCATTGTTTGAAAGATGGGATTTCTTGACTGATTGGGACCTCGCTAGAATTAGCATTGTTTCATTGTTTAAATGAAAGGCTGTATTGAGTAAGATTCTGTTGGGGACTGTCCTGAGTGATGTACTAGTCGATATTTTATTTGTGATTTAGATTGTGGAAGCAAAAGCATAGTTATTACATTTGTGAGCAGTGCCAAGCCAGGAGAGAAAGCAAGAACATTGACAAATTCAAAATAATCTCATAAAAATGGAAGCACAGTCCACCTCAACTTCAAAAGCCGCAAGATATATGAACACTTCTTACCTTCCTGGTAGTGTTTTAAGTTACAATTACTGTCTTGACCTTAGTTGTTTAATGAGAACTTCCCACGTGTAAAGTTGAAGTCATGGAGGCTTTTAAGGAACTGTGTTTCAATACTTGTAGAGGAATTCAACATGTATCCTAACAAGGGTTTTACAAATGTACCCTTTTAGGAAAAGAAACGGTTGTTTACAAGCTTATCAGATTGAGCCTTTAGTTACATATGGGGGTGCTAATGGGACCTGGAACATAGTTTAAACAGAATCTGTGCTGTGGTTGTTTGAGACATTTGCAGAAAGAGCCAAAGACAGAAATGTTGACTGGGTTATACCTACAATAATATTCCAGCTCTCTGCACTCCCCAAACAGAAATTAAAACAGTAACAGGATGAGACATCTTTAATGCACTAAAGACAACAGAAAGCTGACCTCTTTTCACTCAGTACTAAAGAGGATTTAGTTGTGGCTTAATGGTAAGAAACAGCAGACAGTCACTTTCTCACAAATGGGAAAAAAAATTCTTACGACATCCTCAGATTTCCTATTTAGATCTCTTCCTGTCTTGACTAGGAAAACTCTCAAAGCCATTACAAGGGGGCTGAATCTTCTGCAGTGGGCCAGAATGCCAGGATCTGTCAGGCCTGTGTGGAAATGGCCATTCCTTTTGCCATTTTTCTGTACTTTAAAAGCTGCTTCATAGATTAGTTCATACCTTTCAGGTTATTAGAATGTCTATTTAAGTGCTCCTAGTTGCAAAGCAACTTTATTTAAATGTTCCAGCTCTGAGGAAGCTGCTTTATCATAACCACAAGAAACCTGTCTGAGAGCAATGGTTCTAGTATCGCATCCTAGATGTGTAGGTTTTCTGCCAGAAGAAAGATTTTCAGTAGGTTAAGGTAATTTTTTTCTGCTCCTTGCTGTGCTCAGATTCTTTACAGCCAGCTGCATGTCATCAGGCAAGACCCCTGTGTGGACACTGGGACCAGAAGGAGAAGGTAGCCAGAAGGCAGGAATGGTTGGTCATGGGCTGGAGGGGAAGAAGATTACAGCTGGCTGGGCTAGTTAAACACCTGTGGAGTTGAGGCATTGGTTTGTTTGCTAAACAGAGTTAACCAGGCTCTCAGTGTACAAGCGTCTAATGAAAATAAATAAATGCACTCACTCAGAAATGTAGGTATTTAGTGCTGATTGCCCTAAAAATGCCCAAAAGGAAATTAGAAATTCTGTCATCAGAGGAGAGCTTAAATAATGTTATCACTACACGAGAACAACAAGGAGGAAAATAAAATATTGAACAGCTGTTTTGGGAGTGAAGTTTAGCAAATAAATAAGAGATCCCTGGCGAAAAACATGGTATGCGATTATATGTTTAAACTGTATCTTACTTTGTATTCATTATAGCATTGCATTAGCTCTGTGTAGATATCTCACTTGCAATCTAATGCAATCTGTGTACTTGGCTGTGTGACTTAACAAAAGTCTCTCTGTGAATTGTGATTGCCTGTTTGCATACACACCTTTTTCCTTTAATAATTCCTCCCCCTTGACTTTAGTTGGTAGAAGGAACTGACACAATATTGTAGGATGCTTTCAACACCTCTTGGATAATCAGACTGTGAACATCCTGCTCTGGGACACACTGGACTGCTCTGGAGCTTTGATAAACCCCAAAATTCTGGGACACTGCTCTTCCAGCAGAATGGGGTAAAGTCCTCCCTCAGCAGGTGTGCACACTTTGGAGGACAGCTTGGGAAGGCACAATGCCACCTGCCCACCCATAGGGAGGAAAGTGGCATGGGGGAAGCCCTGTTTCTTTTTCCACCCAGGTGTGTACCCCTTGTTCACTCGTACTCCAGGCATGGAGATTACCACTCCCATTTCAGGGAGGAAAATGTTGCTGCTGAGCTTGCCTCTTGCATTTCCTTAGTTCTTAGCATGACTCTGAAGTGGCAGGTCCCTAGGTGATTGGCACCTGACGAGCTGTGAATGCTGCCCTTACAGTTGCTGCCCAGATCCAGCACAGCCCTGCCAGCAGCAATGAGCGCAGCCCACGTCAGCAGTAGTGAATAGTGTGTCAAATGAACATACAATGGACAAATTTCAAGAGCAAAGAAGGAATTGGCAACAGTATTTGAGGAAAAAGAAGAAAACATGGTGCTAAACCAGGGATATTTAAAAGCAAGAAATTAACTTTTTTTTTTGTCAAAAAAACCCCATTTTGCATCAAAGAAGAACATTTCTGTTCTTCATGATGCAGAATACAGGTTCTTGCATGACAGCAACAATCAACATAAAATGAAATGCATGTTACAATACCGTTATCACTTAACAGTTCATGTGCACAGATGTCATCGCTTATACACATTTACTGAAACAAATACCTGGAAATGAGCTGAAATAATCAACAGGTCACCTTTACCTCTGCTTTTTAGGGGAAGTCAAATCAGTTCCTTATATGCACTGAGCTAAGATAAGGGAGTGCTGAGCAAGGAGCTTGTTAGGCAAGCAGCTGCTGCTCTGCTTCTGCCTATGTGAGAAAACAGGACGGTTTCAACATGCTATGAATAACTCTGTGCATGTGCTGTGTAATGTATTATACAAATGCACTTCTTTAAACATTAATTTGAGGTCAATCTGGAAAACTGCCAATATTCTTATAGTTAGTTGAGAAATTGCTATTTGATAAGGCTAGTTGTTAGTTTTCTTAATTTATTATTGCAACCCATATTAAGCCATTTGATCTTGTCATTGCAAACACCAATTTTCTCACTCTTTAATAATTTCAATATTTATTAAAATTGTACCAGCTACTTCAGTTAATAATTGGCCAAACAAAAGACTGCACTCAAGTTAACAATGTCATATTCTTAACTTGTGCAACTGCTACCAAATAGTGGTCAGCTCATTGTGGGCCTCATTGTGGGGCTGAATGCCTGGAGTTTTCAGAAATGACAGAGAAAAACAACACTGTATAGTCTGAGACCAAGTGGTGTTATGAAGACTTGGACTTGAAATGGCACACCACATATTCATATCTGGAAAACAAGAAGCCTGATTATCTCTGCTGACTAAACTGGTAGCTAAGGTGAGGTGCTTGTCTGGAAAAGGTATAAATTGTCTTTGTGGTTTGGCTGCTCATAGTGAAGTGATGAGTGTTGGGAGATTACATTAAGCAGCTGAAAGTCAGAGGGTATACAGATCACAAAGCATCTCAATCGGCTTTCACAGGTACATGGCATTACAGATGAACTAGCTCTGCCTGGAGGGCCTGCATGGTTTGTGGTTAGGTTAGTTAACTCATTAAGAAATGTATTAAGCATGTTAGTAGACTAAAACCAGCATGAAAGTGTAATGTGTATTTTTCTACTTTTTTGGGAGCTACACTGCATTGGCATTGGTAGACTTCATAATATTTTCACGTGACTCATAGTATACTTACTAATGGCAGTATGTTTTTTGCCATACTGCCTTATGCAGCTCAGTTAAGACATGACTCCAGTGCTAGTCTAGTCTTTGTTTAAGGTTAAATTTTCCTTCTGTGTGGGGAGGCAAACTAGAGGACCCTGTAGGAACAGTGACTATAGGAAAATGGCTGAACATGAAACCACTTTGCCAGTTTTAGGAGCAACAGTCATGAATGAAGCAATGCCAGTAAACTTTGGCTGTGTTTATCCTGCTGTGCTTAGAGGTCAAAAGCATCAAAGATTTCAGGACTCAGACAGTGCTGGTTGAGGAAGGAAAACAGATATAGTCTCATCTAATACAAATTTTTGTCAACAAACTTCTACATGTAGTGTGGCCAATCATATGTACTAGTTATTTACTACTGCAAAAACATTTGTGCACAGACTGCTGCTCCATGGAATGACAGAACTATTAAAGCGCAGGATTCTGCCATCCAAACGGTACATGAAAACATGGCTGAGAGTTGTGCAGTCAGAACAGTTGATTTTCAATGAAGATGGTCCACATGACTCTAGTCTGTGTGCACTTATTTCTGGCAGAATAAAAGCTGAACACCTTGAGTAGTGAACACACCCAGAAGTTGTGTCTGCTTTTAAAAATAAAGTCTGGCTTGTTCAACTGCATACAAGTTTGCCACAACTATGCACACAAAATATTTCTGTGTGTACATGAGCATGCACAGGTGTAGAAGGTCAGCTATTTGTTACTGTTGTACTTTAACCAAGAGCAAAGCCTTTGTAGAACAACTCTCCAGGTAGGTAAGAAAAGTGCAAGGTAGAAAGCAGGTATATCATATATATATATATACAGCTGTTATACATGGAATGATCCTCTGCAACTATCTTTTTCATTTGGAGAAATTTTTATTTTGAAACTTTAAAAAAAATTTCAGAAGAGAAAAGGAGAGGAGAATTAATTTGAGGATAATTTAATTTTTGGCTGAGGAAGGAGGAGTTATCTTTGTGACTTCTTATGTGCTGGTGATAAAAAATACCCATGTGCAGTATGAAAGTTAAGTGTACACATTTGCTGCATGTACCACTGTCAGTTGTCAAGCAAGTAACTGATGGAAATGGTAGTAGCTCCACAGGCAAACAGTCACTGAAGAGTGATGAAATTTGCGTGTTTCTAGTAGGTGTCACAGGTACATGCTGAGAGCTACATAATGAGCAGCGAATGTCTGAAGCTCTGTAAAGGAAGGGAGTTCACTAGTGCTCACAGACCCTGCTTCTGCTTCAGTCTATCTCCTTTCTGTCTCTTCAGGCCAGTTATGTGTTCTGTTATTCCAGTCATCTCTTTCCTATCTGTTAGACCCTATCTCCTACTTTACACTTTCTCCACATGGGACAAAACTTAACAAATAACGCTCACACTCTCAATATCTTTCTCCAAGCATTTCTGTTTTTTTTTAAATTCCTTTTCTTTTGCTTTCCCCTCCCTCCACAGCCTTCTCCTCCCTTACTGACCCCTCTTCTGCATTTTTGGGTGTGTTTCTGCTTTTTTAGTTACAGCACCATGTTTCTCTGGCATGTGTTTCCATCTTCTGTCCTCACTACGCTGGTCACTAACCTCATTCTGAGCAAGAGTGGAACCTGAAATTTTTCAGACTGCTCGACTGAAGAAGACAACCTGCTTAGAAACTTTCAGTTTCAGTCTTTACACTTGTCAGAACTAACCTACTTATAGATGGGCTTTATTGGCTATGTCCCTAGAATCCTGTAATATTGGTATAAAAATATGAAAATTGAAATCCTGTTCTTGGGTACATAAGATAGAGTCTTTGTTTCCGCATGAAAAAATAAAAGTCCTGAAATTCAATACCAGATATAATTCTTTACTATGAGGCACTAAGAGATGGTGAATTATGAACAAAACCACTCTTCTAAATTATCCAAAAGTATACAGAATGCTAATAAGGTTAGTTGGAATTGTTTATGATGGGAAACACAAAGACACTGATCCTTCTGTGTTTTTGATGTATGAACATAAAAAATATAAAAAATACATGAATGCAAAAAGTGGCCAACACAACAGGCATCTAGACTGACCTCAAGCCCACGTTCATGCTTCGCATTGTATCACCTTCTTTATCAGATTTTTTCAGTTACTTAGTATATCACTTAAATAGGATTATTTAATCACTCTAAACTTAGGTTTGCTGTATCTATTCACATGTCCTGCCATATTAGTAATACAGTATCTATCCTTGTGCTGTGGATCTTTTCAACATAAGCTGACTAAAAATGTCAATGTTTGATGCTTATGAAGTTCTGGCAAATCAACATTTGTTTCCATAATGAAATTAGATGAAATGTTTCATGTAGCAAAAGCTTTCATTTTAAAAAGTAACAATTTTGAAATATCAATTGTGTTTGAGGGGATACAAGGGAAAAAACCAAACATTTTACCAGACAGTTCTGCACCTGTTCTATTTGTCTCTGCATCCAGTTCTGAGAAACAATGAGAGATACCAGCCATCTATGCAGTGCTTTAATAAAATACCCAACTACTTGGACATAACTTATCTAAATTAAAGACTTGTAGTCATTAGGGTAGAAATTTTAGAAAAATATAATGCAAGGGACTGTACTGAGAAACTGTTCTTCAGAAAAAATAGTGTTTTGGACTACATCCTCAGAAGTTAAACAATTTTGTTTTCCTAAAATGATTTAATAAAAAACAAACAATGCATCAGTGGTAAATAAAGGTTTTTTACAACGTTCTGCTCCTTTATTAATAAATGGTAATATTTTATTTTTTTTTTTTCTTAGATGTTTGAGAGAAATGTGGACATAATTTTCTTGTGTTCATTAAACTTTAATTTTTCAATATATGAGTATAGTTCTGGAATAATTTATGTTAATGCTTGTTTACCTCTGTGGAGGAAAAAATATGTGTACATATTTATTATTTGAGATGTAGGCTGGACTTTCTCAGGTAATGATTCCCTATTCTTTCTGTTTCCAACTTTGCATATGGAATGCGGTGCATGCTGCAAAACTACCGATCAATATTTGATTAATATTAATTTTCAGTTAAGTCATCTTTGATGTGTAAGAACGTTTTTGGTTTAGTTTTCTTTTCTGTATTTTTCTAAAGAATCACAGCTTCACTAGCCCAAATATTCAAGGAGAGCTTAAAAAAATGGATTTTAATATTACAACAAAATTAATATCAGGCTACACAATTAATGCTCTTATGTTCTTATGTTTGGTATAACATTCAGATGTGTAGCTAAAAGTTCACGCAGGTAATGATTATTGATATAGGTTGTTCTGTTACGAAACAGTCAATATAAGATCTGCTGTATTGTTGTGTTCTAAACAATATGATAACCAGAAATCTCTATCTCATTGTGTTCACCAATAATTTTGAATAATGAATGTCTGAGAACATTGCCATTTGTTACTGCCCAATTGATAAAGAAACAGGAAAATTAGTCAAATAAATTGTGCATTATGAATCACATGGTCTACTTTCCTTGGATATGAGGTTGTCTTCAATAAATCTGTCCTCTGAAAATCCCTGAACTCTTTCAGATTACCAATCTACTATTACTTTAGAGACTTCAGACTTAATATTTCCTCAATACTGATTTTATAAAAATTTAAGGATATTTCACCTCCTAAAAATAATAAGCATCAAGATGTTATGGAATCATTATTTAGCAATGTTTTCCAATGAGCAATATTTATCTTCTGATGTTAGATGTTATGAAACATTTAATAGAATCATGTGTTCTCATGGTTTACATAATGGACTCATTTGAGCTGATACCATTTTGTGTAGAAATACTTTAATAAATATATAAATATAATTCTTCTATATANCCACTACTTTTCTCTTCACATTTAGCCTAGAACGTTGCCAGAGTATTTTTCCCATAGGCTATCTTCCTCATACCAGAGAAAACCTCTGTCAAGGGTTTGAAAAGTGATCATCTTAACATCTTAACAGACACACCTAGTGCTATAGGCTCCAGCTTGGTCTGTGTCCTGGAAATCATATATGCTGGCTGGCTCAGTGGTTTTTTTTCAACCTGTAGGCCTGAGTACCATTTCTGATGCACTTATATGGGATTTAAACAGGAACATATGCTGTTAGTTCAACACAGGATATAAAATTCATAACTTAAGGACCTATTCCCAATTTGTAGGGTTAGTGGTCTGGAAAGATATGGGATTACATCACTGTGGTTTGTGAAGTTATTTTCTAAATGTTCCCTTTCTTAAAGTTCTTGCTGTGTGTTTTCACTTTCAAAGCTATCTGTATAAATAATTGGAAAGTACATGTGGAAGTTATCTGCATAAAGAACAGTTCCTTTCTCACTTTCTTGGACACACATCAAAGTTAGGGGAGAAAGAACTGACGAAAGAGTTCCCAGCAACTTCATGATTCCGTTTATCATAAATAATGATTAAAAGAATGGCTAATTCTTTTACAAAAACAATACAAAATTCATCCCTTGACACATCTCTTCATCCACAAGACACACGTCAATATTTACTGCTGTAAATCTTGCAGATTTTTTGTCATCCCATTTCTTTGTCCCTTGAAATTTCATTTTGGAATGTTCACTTTATTTTCTTTGAAAGTACAGTATTTTAATAGTGCTGTAGGAAATATCTGATTCCTGCTGCATTGTTTCTGACATTTTTGGGAATGGAATAGTACAGTAAGTCTAGTTTCTGAGGTAGCATCTTATAACATTTGACTTAAGAATTAAAGAAAGAAACTTTGTGATAAATAAAACTTAAATGAATGTATGTTATTTATCCCAAAACATTTATGATGAAGATACTGAGATTTCTCTTAAGTAGTTGTGTAGGAAGAATACATTTTATTTCTTGAAATACATTGCATTTTTAACACTAGTTTTCATTCTGAATTGGAAGAAAACTTTTATTTTTTAAACAGGCTGGTTTTTTTTAATAGACTGGTATGAGCCAGTTAACTTTTATATGGTAAATCATAATGTAAAGTAAAATGTAATAAATAAAAAATTTCAAAGCAAGGAAGTATAACACTGTGCCAATAAGGTTGATACTAGAAAGTTTCGACCTTTTCAAAGTCTTTCAATTAACTGAAAAATCATATTACCTCAACTCTAAATGTATACATATTATGAATTATTCAATTGTAAAACAAATTATATGTTTTAGATTGTCCATCTGGAAAATATACTGATAAAAACTTCAGGAGTTATGAAGTTGTTAAAAAGACTTATAGCAATCTTATTGTATGAGATTACTGGTGTGTAGTTGAACAACTTCATTATATTGTATTAATTAGTATTTCTAATCTCAAATGTATTTTTTAAGACTCCATAAGTGCATTTCTGCTAATGTGTTTATTTTGCACTACACATCATAAAGTAAAAGGACTTTCCAGATATGAGAGCAGTACTTGTTACACAGTAATTTGTTCTATAAAGCATAACTATGATGTTAGAATTAGTGTTAGTTTGGACACATGAAAATCCAGTGCTTTTGCTGTCTTCCCTCTAAAAGAAGCTATAATAGCTACCTAAAATACTACAATATCAAGATTTTTCCTAACAAGTTATGCCAGGACAGTTCTGAATGTAATTGCTTTTGTAAATGTTGGCAGCTGTAGGATATCAGGATTTTAATTTACCAGGGGAAAAAACTACTCAGCCATGCAGTGTGTCTGACATTGACTTGATCCTGGTATGATTTATGAGGTGATAACTTTGATTGTATAGCTGGTACACTCACCGTAATTCACTGAAAAGTGACTGATTTGATGTACTGTGGTTGCATTTAAAAAATTAATTCTCTCTGTGTTGCTTCCCTAGGTTTGAGAGAGAATCCACATAGTTAAAAGGTGGATACTACTGGAACTGATGACTTCTCCAAGGGTGGAATGAACTTTCAAAGTGTGACCTCTGTGCAAAATGTTTGCTTTGATAAATGTATCCAATTTCTATTCTGATAGGAGGTATTCCTTAGAATATATTCGTAGAGTTGCTTCGTGTTTGGTACTGGTTGAATCCAGTTGATAATTTAAATTTTAAATGTGTCATTGAATTTAACTTTTTCGGCTTCAGCAGTAATATAATACTGTAAATTTTTACCCTAAAAGCAGTGTGAAATTGAAAATATGAGTTTTTATTTTGTCTGTTGTTTCTGTAGCAAGAATACTTATATTATATACTAAATGGTGTTGATTTGCAGACTACTAACACTGCAGACTTAATCAGGTTTGTCAATGAATTTATCAAAGAGTTTTTTGGGGTTTTTTTCATACAATCAAGAAATGTGAACTTTTGGGATTTCTTTGTGAAGTTGTACTTAAGTTATAATGTCATAAAAAACCCTAAAGTTAAACACCTTAAATTTTTATTACTCCCAACTTTTAGTTTGCGTACCTCATTTGACTTTCTAAAATAGTGTTTTCTTTGAAATACAGTTACGTGCCTTGACCTTAAATCCAGTATTTATGGGTGTCACTTTAATTTCTGGCATATTGAAAAAGATATTTATCAAATTTGTGTTTATGAATCCCTGATTTTAACAAGGGGGCAGATTTCAATCTTATATCAAGGTTACACTGGGTTAAACCATTTGGCAGAGTGGAGTAAATAACCGAGTAGGGTTATTCTGAATTTATGTTTGTTTAACTGAGAAGATCATGTAGATCTAATTTTTAAAGAAAATGTGAAGATTTAGTTTTGTATTTTTATGTTTTAGATTTCTACAAAAACCCACATTCTTTCAGTCATTAGTATTCATAAAAACTAATTCCTTTCTTGCCTTCCCCACCTTTGATATAACAGATTTTTTTTTCCATTACTGAATCTATTTTCTCTTGCTGAATAAATGGGGTTGTCTGTGTTGGTAGTTCACCATGCATGTATCAAGAGAGACTTTACTCTTCAAATTTAATTTTCTTTGATTTTCACAGCTTTGCATAGATATCCAGCATGGAAAAGCTCTTATACATTATTAATCTAGTGCATGTGAATAGATCATTACCACCAGAAGCTGGAATGTTCTCTTTATTTGCTGAAAACACACAACAAAATGCAGGAAAGGTATGAACTTTTGTCTAGTTTTCTTGTGCAACTAAGCAAACGGCTGAAATGACGAACTCTAAATAAGAGCATTTTGTGTTCATTGAGATTTAGGAGTGAGTGTTGAATCTACCAAGAAAAATATATTTATGTACCACAGGTGCCTGGTAACTGTGTGGCTAATTAATTTTTATTCAGGCTATTAAGCAGCCTTTTCATGGTAAAAAATTTAGAGAATTAAGATGATGCAGTGCATCCAGTCTCATGACTCATCCATTTTCTATTGATTAGAGTCTGGACATGTTGATAAACCAGGTTTGTCAAAAAGTAGAATTCCAAGTAAACTCTTATCATTATTGTAGTAATGCTTATCTGTCTAGATTCAAAATTAAGATCCAGGACCCTTCACATTCATACACTGTACAAATGTGGAAAAAAACAGAAGTTCTTATGTGATTTAGAAGTCTGTTCTGTTTTCAAAACTCATTTAGGATCATCAAATGATTTAGTTTGCAAGGGACATCTGTAGGTCCTACCTAGTCAACACAAATCCCTTCCAAGGTAGAGTGTGTTGCTCAAGGACTTACCCAAATGAATTTTGAAAATATTCAAGAATGGAGGTTCCACAACCTCTCTGAGCAATGTGTCACTGCACTTAACCTACTCTCTCTCTGGAAGATTTGTCTGCTGGTTAGCATTTGCATTGTCTCAACTTTTGCCTCTTCTCTACACACCTCTGAGCAGAGACTGCCTCTGTAACACCCTGGTAGATAGCTGATAAAATAAATATGAGATTATTCTTCTCTAGACTGAAAAATCCGTCTTCCACAGCTTCTTTGTGCTCCAGATTGACCAAAGGTACTAATCATTTAAGGCCAAAACCACAAAGATTTGAACCTGGCCTACCTCTTACTGGGTATCTCTGTACTTAACTTTTTTTTTTTTTAATTTTTTTTTTGTACTGTAGACAAAGGGCTTTGTGGATTGAGCTTGGAAACTGCTGACTTGCTTTCTGGTTTGAATAATTTCTTAAGCTACTATTCAGCAACATTTTACGTGAGTATGAGGTAAAGTGGCAGGGTAAGAGGAGAGAACCGGCTGAAATATTTCCACTGCTAGGGAAGCTGTATATGCATCTGGGGGAATAGCATTGAATTATTTAGAAGAATTTTCTCTTGCTCCCTGATGTAGATGCCATTTTAAGTTATCTTATTTATTGTCTGTGTTTATTAATGTGCCATTTTAAAACGGAAGGAAAAAAGGCAAAAATCAATATTCACATTTTTTGCACATATCATAGAATCATAGAATCATAGAATCATAGAATCATAGAAT
>VZTO01003720.1:12524-27831 GCA_013400615.1 Syrrhaptes paradoxus
CCCCACCCCAGGGCTACCCCCCTAGCACCTAATCCAGCCAGCCCCCACCTAAAGGCTGCCCCCCCAGCATCCCTGGGGTGCCAGGCTGTCCCAATCACCGCCCGGTTCCCACCCCAGGGGTCTGGGGATGCTCTGAGTGGGTGACTGGGCAGTTCTGGGGGGTCCTGGCCATGGCCCCCACCCCACAGGTCAGGAAGGGATGTGAGCCCCCCCAGACTTCCCCTGAATAGGGTATCAGGCCTTGGGGGGGGCAGGTGGGGGCTCCCAGGGGGTCTGGTCTGGGGGTGGCTTGTCTGGCTGGGGACACAGGGGCATCACTGGGGACATAGAAGCATTGGGGGACAAAGGGGCATCCCGGGGACACTGGGGGACACAGAGGCATCCCTCTGGGGCACCCTGCTGCCGGGGGAGAGGGCTGGGTGCTGGAAGGAGGGTCCCCGGGGGGGGTCCTCACCCTGCCCCAGGCCGGGGGACACGGACAGCCCCGCATGCGGCAGGGCGCGGGGACGGGGGGGGGAACGACACCCCTGGGACACCGTGGGGACACCCGGCAGCACGGGGCACCCCGGGCCGCTCCCACCCCGGAGACACCCCCGCCCTATCCCGGCTCCAGGGCTGCCCGGGGGGTTCCGTGCTGCCGGGACAGGCGGGGGATGCCCGGGGCACCGGGGACCAGGACGGCCACCGCTCCGCCAGGGGTCCCGCCGCCGCCGCCCCCCCGGGGTCCCCCCGTCCCCGCCGCACTCNGCCGTGCGCAGGAGCGCGCCGCCCCCCGCCCGCCCCCCGCGCCGCCGCACACCGACCCCTAGGGGGAGGAATGCACCGGCACCGGCATCGGGACCGGGACCCACCGGCACCGGGACCCACCGGCACTGGGACCCACCGGCACCGGCACCGAGCCGCACCGGCACCGGGACTCACCGGCATCGCACCGGCACCGGGTCTGAGCCGCACCGGCAACGGCACCGGGATCGCACGGTACTGGAACCGCACCGGGACTGAATCGGGACCCACTGGCACCGCACCGGGACCGGCACTGAACCGCACCGGGACTGAACTGGCAGCGGGACCGCACCGGGACCCACTGGCACCGGCACCGGGAGCGGGACCCCATTGGGACTGCAAACGCACCGAGACCGCACCGGGACCAGCACCGAACCGGCACCAGCAGCGCATCAGCACCGGGACCGGCAGCGGCACTGGGACCCCGACCGCACCAGCACCAGCACCGGGGCTGCCCCCGCCCGGCCCAGACCAGCACGGGGTCCCAGCTGCTCCCGGGGACCCTCAGCACCCCCCGCGTGCCCCGGCTGGGACATGCCCGGGGTCCCCCCCCAGGTGCAGAGCCCCCCAGTCCCCCTGTCCCGGGCTGTCCCACTGGACTGTCCCCCCAGCCGGGCGCAGGGAGCCCCCAAACCTCCTGCACCCCCCCAACCAGACCCAGCACCCATGCTGCACCCTGCGGATGCAGTGGGATGGGACAGGGGACATGGTGTCCCTGGGATGGGGGTGGCCCAGGGTGCCCCATGCTCCTGGGTGTCCCCAGAGTGTCCCCACGTGGCCTCCTGCACCCCAGTGTCACCACACCCTATGTGCCAGCACTACCCATGTGTCACCCCGAGCCAAACGTTATCAGTGTGAAGTGCCACAACTCACACCCAGCGACAGCCGCCACTGTCACCCTGTGTCCCCCTGCGCCTCTCCTCCAGGGATTTTGAACCAAACCGGGTGGTTTTCCCATTATTTGCTCCAAAAATTCTGCCTCAGAGGCTATGGTGCAGTGGAGCAGCCCAGCCAGTACCAGGGTGCTGTACCCACAGGGTCACAGCCACCATGGGGACACGGACTGAGCGAAGGGGACACCACCCAGGCCATCCGGCAGCCTGTGGGGTGCAGGGACCCCCCACTGCAGTGGCCCTGGTTGACGGCACGGTGGTCCCACATGCCCAGACACCGTGGCACCCACGGGTGCTGTATCCAAGTCTGGGTCAGGGCTCTTTTGTCACCTTCCCCTGGAGCAGCCACCGTGGCAGCAGGTCTGTGCCACCTTGGGGTGGTGGGGACCCCGTTTTGCAGCCCCCAGCAGCCCCAAGGCCATGGGGAGGGGCTCTGGGCTGTGCCCAGCCTGCCTCCTGGCCCCAGCAGCCCAGAGGCCATGGGGATGGCCCCAGGCTGGAGCCAGTGCCAGGGCAAGCAGCAGCACAGGGAGCAGCACGGGCTGGGGACAGTGGCCCCAGAAGCTGCCAGGGTGCCCCACGGGTGCCGGTGTCACATCCGGCAGCACCGTGCCAGGAGCCCTGCCTGCTGGGCACACCTTCCCTGCCCGCACCCCTCCCCAGCTGCCTGCTTCCTGCTTCCTGCAGTGCCACCGTCCTCCCAAGACATGTCCCAACACCCTCAGCTCTTGGGTGGCACTGGGTGACAGCCACCCCCCTGCCCTGTGTCCCCCCCAGGCTGGGGACTCCCCGGCAGTCCCCAAGGCACAAAGTGCCAGTGAGGCTGGGACCAAGCCCAGCGGGGCTCCCCGGGGGTGGCAGCGGTGGTGCCGAGGACCTGGTGGTGCTGGTGACAAGGACCTGGTGCCCCCCCCAGCCCCCCCAGCAGCCGCATTCCTCCCGAACCCGTCAGGCAGGGCCCTGTGCGGGCGCCAAGGCGCAGGCATGCGGGTTGGGCTGTTTTCCTCGTCATGCCCCGCTTCACTCCACACTCAACACGGAAGAGAAAAAAGGATTTGCTGAAGCCCAGTGCCCCCCCCCAGCGCCACCAGTGCCCCCCAGTTTCTCACCCCTGAGCACCCCAGGGGAGAATCCCCCAGAAAGCCAGGAAGGGGAAAAAAGAGGCAGCAAAGCAAATGAAAAATGACCCAATTTAATCCCAAAGCCACCCCCCAGCTCCACACCCTGTCCCCCAAATCCTGGCACCCCCCAGCCGGGCACCCCAAGGGGCGCGGGGCTGAGCCCACCCTGGAAGCACCCAGGGCATGGGATGAAGGGGCTTTCCGAGGCGTCCAGCCTTTTCCTCAGCTCCACCAGCAGCCCCGCACCGTCCCCCCCGCCGCGTCCCACCGCCCCTTGCCCCGCCGCGGCCACCCTCAGGCAGGTGTCCTGATGAAGACCATCTTGGTGGAGTAGACCAGGTCCACCAGGTAAGCGATGAGGTTGAAGATGGTGAGGAAGGTGACGCCCAGGCGCTTGTTCCACCAGCAGTTCTCGTTGCAGTTGTTGGGGCGGCTCTGCCCCTTGAAGCTGTAGAGCGGCCAGAGGATGGTGGCCGTGACGTACATGAGCAGGGCCAGGGTGTTGTAGCCCACCAGCATCTTGTCCAGCGGGCAGGGGATGTAGGCGAGGCAGCGGCCGATGGTGAAGATGATGATGAGGAGGGTGATGATGAAGCAGAGGGAGTAGACAGCCACGCACCACTGCAAACCAGGTTCCGACTGGTAGTCCAGCAAGGAGAAGATGAGACAAGCCACGTAGGCTTCGAAGACCTTGAGGATCCCGGGCACGGTGGAGAGGAAGCTGCTGATGTCCCCCGGCTTGGCGCGGGTGAGCCCCACCTCAAGGGCGTAGGCGAGGAAGCAGAGGCAGGAGGCGGTGGTGGCCACAGCCTGCCGCGCACATTTGTCACCGCTGCAGGGACTCTTGATGAAGGTGGAGGGGAAGACCACCGAGCTGGTGAAGACCATCAACGCCGCCAGCATGGAGAAAGCCGAGGTGAAGTCGTCCCAGGAGAGCGGCAGCTTGGGGTACAGCTCCAGCAGCTCCAGCAGCAGCACCAGCAGCGTCACGGCGAAGCAGAAGCACCAGGTGAACATGCACCACGTCCCGTAGGAACCCCCAAAGTCCCTGGTGGAGGCCACCAAGCTGAAGGCAAGGCAGGCCAGCGCGACGGCCAGGATCCGGGCGATGCCCACCCAGGAGGTAACAGCGCGGAGGTTCACCACCGCCATGCTCCCAGCCAGCGCTCCCACCCACGCCGCGCGCCGGGAAATGGGTGCTGCCGGCAGCCGCGCTTATCTGGGTGCTGGGACGCAGGGGTGGGGCGCAGGGCAGGGAGCCACCACCCCCCCAAACCGCCCGTGCTGCGGACCCCCGGCACCACGGCCGCTGCCGCCACGCAGGGCTCACCGGGGGCTGGTGGTGGCGGGTGGATCATTAACGCGGGGCCGGGCGAAGGGTGCTGGCGGTGACACCGAGCCCTGTGGCGGGGCGGGGGGGGGAATGGGGGGGGACAGGGAGGTGCCGCATGCCACCGTCCTGGCACCACACCCCGCGGTGGGAGGCACAAAGGGGCCTTTCATGCACCCCCCTGAGCACCGGGGGGGCTGCCCCGGCACCCCCAGCCCCACACCGTGGCCAGCAGCCAGCACCCCAAGGGGTCTGGGGTCTGCCCAAGGGGTCTGGGGGGCCACAGTGGGGAGCAGCTGGGTGTAGCCCCCCCCACACACCTCCAGGCACCACCTTCCATCCGGGCACCCCCGTGCCCCTCCTGGCACCTGATAAGCGGCTCAAAGTCCAGCTGTGCCAGCTGCCGTCACCGGGCCGGGCAGGTGGAGTGACCACGGGGGGAGGGACCTGCACCCCGCCTGCCCCGCCCACCCACAGCCCCCCAGCACCCCCACAGCATCACCGCCCTGGGGGGCCCAGCCGGCGCTGGCACCCGCACCCCGCAGCACTGGGGGGGTTGCACCCCCCGGCCCCCACAGCAGGAGCAGCACAGGAGGGGGGTGGCACGGCAGAAGGGGGGGGTCCAGCAGGAGGATGATGATGGTGAAGGCTCCGGCTGACCTTTAATGCCATGCAGGATCCAGGGGTCTGTGCCCATGGCTTGGGGACAAGGGACCTGGGGACCCCACCTGGCACTCTCAGGGGGCTCTTCACCCCAAACCATGATGGGCTGGGGGTGGCACAACACCCCCCCGAGAGCCAGCAAACCCCCCTGCCCTGGCTGCTCCTGGCTGTCCGGGGGCAAGGGGGGACACTGGGGGTCCCATCCCACGCCTGACCCCATGCAGGGTCACAATCACGGGTGGGCAGGGGACGGGCAGCGCTGCGGGGGCGCGGTGGGGGCCGCAGGGGGGGCCGGGGGCAGCCCGTTGAGGGGGCTCAGCGCCGGGCGGTGGCTCTCGCTCAGCCGCCGCACACGGTAGCTCTCGTAGTGGACGTTGTGGGTGATGTCCTTCAGGTCCTGCAGGTGCGACCTGCGGCGCGAGGGACAGCATCAGGTCACTGTCCCCACCGCCACGGTCCCCGCCGTGGGGTGCTGTCCCTCCTCCCCGCCCCATCCCCCCCTCACCGGATCAGCAGGTCCCGCAGGAGGGGGAACTCGCAGTGCGCCGGGTTCTCCACTGCAAGGGAAGGCACAGCGGGCAGGGGGCTGGCGGGGGGCAGCGGGGGGATGCCCTGGGGGGCAGTGGGGGGATGCCCAGGAAGCGCATCCCCCCACCTTCCGGGTACCACTGGACCACCAGCATGGCTCCACGCCACAACCCCCCCCAGGGTAGGGATGCACCCATGGGTGCTGCACCCCGCACCCCTGTTGGACCCCCCCCGTACTGGGGAAAGCTGGGGGGGCTCGGGGCTGCGCTCACCTTCGATGACACCCCACTTGGTCTTGCGGCCCAGCACCCGCTTGCCGTTCAGCTGGTGCTCCTGGTCTGCCCCCACCACGGCGAAGGGGATCTTCTCCTGGAGCACAGAGCAGAGCGCTCGCCCCGGGCTGGGGGCCTCTCCCCCACTGTGGTCCCCCATCCCAGCATCACCCATCCCAGCATCACCCATCCCAGCATCCCCATCCCAGCATCCCCCCGTCCCAGCATCCCCCCGTCCCAGCATCCCCCCGTCCCAGCATCCCCCCGTCCCAGCATCCCCAGTCCCAGCATCCCCAGCACCCACCCGGATCCTGTCGTTCAGCGCCCGGTCATCGGGGTCCTGGTCGAAGTCCTCCTGCGGGTACACGCTGATGGCGTGGGTCCTCAGGTCCTCCTGGATCTGGGGGGCACAGGGCTTGAGCGGGGCTGGGGGGGGACATGGGGCACCCCTGAGCCCCTTGGGGACCTGTCCTCACCCGCTGCTTGAACTCCGCCCGCTCCTCCAGGGTCAGCGTGTCGGCCTTGGCGATCACCGGCACCACGTTGACGATCTTGCTGAGCCGCCGCATGAACTCCAGGTCCAGCGGGCGCAGCCTGCCGGGGCCCCGTCACCCACAGTGACCCACCAGTGTCACCCCACAGTGACCCACATCACCATCACCCCAGGGTGGCCCCCACCATCGTCACCTCAGGCTGACACCACCACCACCATCCCAGGTTGACCCCCACCATCATCACCCCAGGGTGACCCCACCATCATCACCTCAGGGTGACACCACCACCATCACCCGGGGTGACACCACTGTCACCTTGGGATGCTCCCACCACCACCATTCCAGAGTGACCCCACCACCATTGCCCCAGGGTTACCCCACCATTGTCACCTTGGACTGATCCCCCACCATCATCACCTCAGGGTGACACCGTCACCATAACTTTGGGGTGACCCCACCACCATCACCTCAGGGTGAACCCGCCACCATCACCTTGGGGTGATCCCCACCATCATCACCTTGGGGTGACACCACCATTGTCACCTCAGGGCGACCCCACCACCATCAACCCAGAGTGACCCACCTCACCGTCACCCTGGGGTCCCACTGCCACCATCACCTTAGTGACCCCACCACCATCACCCCTGGGGTGATGCCACCATTGCCCTGGGGTGACCCCACTATCATCACCTTAGGATGGTGCCACCACCATCACCCCAGCGTGACCTCCACCACCACTGCCCTGGGGTGACCCCACTATCATCACCTTGAGATGATGCCACCACCATCACCCCAGAGTGACCTCCACCACCACTGCCCTGGGGTGACCCCACTATCATCACCCCAGAGTGACCCCCACTACTATCACCCCTAGAGTGATGCCACCTCGAGGTGACCCCCCACCACCACCATCCCGGATTGACCCCCACCACCAAGCAGGGCGCACCCCTGGGTGCCGCTGGTGGGGACTCACCAGTGGCCCGTGGGGGGGATGAAGTAGACGCATCCATGGACGCGCGTGTCCGGGATCTTCCTCTTGCGTGTGATGAGGATCTCCTCCCGCAGGTACCTCTCGTACTGTTCGTTGATGTACTTGATGATGGGGTCCCAGCTGAGGACGAGGAGTTGGGGGATGGCAGCTGAGCTCCAAACCCAGCCCTCCCACCCCAAAATTTCCATCCACCAAGCTGGGACACCACACCCCATTGGGTCCTACCAGTTCTCATTGTTGATCTGGTCCCCAAAACCTGGCGTGTCCGTCACCGTCAGCTTCATCTTCACCCCCTTCTCCTCGATGACTATGGGGCAGAGATGCAGGTCAACAGGGATGAAACATTTTGGAGAAGCAGGAGACCAGGGTGGGGGGCTGAGGCCTCAGCCCCCCACCCTGGTCCCCTGCTTCTCCCCAAGGCTGGTGGGACATGACCCCACAGTGGTGACCTTACCATGGGTGACAGACTGCAGCTGCACCGTCTTGGGGACGCGCTCCTCCTGGCCAGGCTGCGAGGCTTTGGGGCTCACCTTGGACTTGAAGAGCGTGTTCACCATCGTTGACTTCCCCAGCCCGCTCTGCCCTGCGGGGACACCGGCAGCTCCCGTTGGCGTCCCCACCCCAATGAATTAATTCCCCCAGGGCGATAACACCCCGATATCCATTTGGGAGCATCCTGGAGGTTGGGATAACTCTGGTTAACCCCCCAATAAATTTGTTCCCCAAGGTGACAGCCTCTTGGTACCCATTTGGGAGCATCTCAGAGGTTGAGATGAGCTCACCCATCACTACATCATGGGGTACGGGATGTTCCTCTTCCATTTCTTGCTGCTGAAATCCCTTAAAATCCCTTAAAATCCCAATCTGGAGCCAGAATTCCCACCCCAACTGGGAGAAGACCCCGTGCTCGGTGCTCACCCACGACCATGATGTTGAACTCGAAGCCCATCTTCATGGTTTTGATTTTCATCTGGTCCAGCACGGCTTCGATGCCCACGTAACCGAAGAGCTGTTGACCCTCCGGGCTGGATGCCGCGGTGAGGGGCACCTCCTCCTCCGGCACGGCCGGCGGCTCCATGCTGCGCTCCTGGGGCTCCAGGCTGCTCCCTGCACGGGGAGGGGGGACAAAGGCGGGTGAGCCCAGCCCACCCCGCTGTCCCCCCCTCCATCGCCGCCACCGTTGCCCCAGCAGCAGCCGCCCTGTCGCATTCCCGGCCGCTGGTGACGCTCAGCATGGCAACTGGGCGGTGCCATGGTGGCATCCTCGGGGTGGCCCCTGCAATGCCACCAGCCGCTCTGCGAGCTGGGGACATCAGGGACTGCGGCTGCCACCACCACCCTTTGCCTGGCCCACGGTGCCACCTGTGCGAGGCCACCGCCTGTGACACCTGCCCCAGTGCTCCGGGCATGGGGCAGGACGTGTCACCCCCCATTGTACCGGGGGGGGGGGGGGGGGTTGTGCTGGGGAGGGGGGTGCAGGCACCGGTGCAGCCCCGAGCCCTGAGGACAGGGGGGTTTGCCCAGGGGACAATGCCCCAGCTCAGGGCCACCACAGCCCTGTGCCCCCCCAGCCCTTTGTGTGGCACCTTGGGGGGCCCCTGAGCCCTTTCCTCCTCCTCCTCCTCCTCCCGCTGCCCGCCACGGCCATTGTTCAGCTCCTACCTCGCACCGCGGTGCCCCCGCTCAGCACCCTGCTATGGTCGGGGGGGTCCCCAGCAGTGCCACCGTCCCCAGCAGTGCCACCGTCCCCAGCAGTGCCACCGTCCCCATCAGCGTCCCCATCCCCATCAGCGCTGCAGCCCGGCCCCCCCGCCTCCGCCCGCGCCTGCCTGGCACCAAACCCAGCTCCGGCAAGGCTGCGGCTCCCACACATCACCAGTATGGCAACATCCATCCCCCCCTTCTCTCCATCCCCCCTCCCCACAGCCCCCTCCCCTCCCTGGCCAAGTCCCCATGCCAGTTGCCCGGCAGGGAGGGCGCAATGCCCACCCATCTGTGCCCCCCTGGCACCACCGGCCTCCAGCCAGGCTGGCACGGACGGTGACCCCATCACAGGGATGTGCCCCCCCCCAGGAACCCATCGTCACCCCCTGGGTGGCTGCAGTGGCACCGAAGGGGACCGGGAACGCTGGGCTGCCGGCACCGTCCCCACCCCCTGGCACCGGCGGCCCCCCTGTCCTGTGTCCCCCCCGAGTAGCACGGGCACGGGGGGGCAGGTGAGGGGTGGTGGCCCCTCTGCCCGCCCCACTGCCGCAGTGCCCCACGGCGCCTGTGTCCCCCCACGCCGCAGCGTCCCCACCTGCCACGCGTGTGCCAGCCAGCTCCTGGCAACACCAAGGCTCGCGCGGCACCTCGCCCATGGCTGGGGCTGCTGGGGCCATATGCCACCAGCCTGGGGACAAGGGACATATGGGCTGGGTCTGGCCCAAAGGGACAGGAGATGACGGAGCCCAGCGCGCCTGGTGGCAGCATCCTGGCGTGGGGGGTGCCCAGCACCCCATGCCCACAGGTGGCTGCAAACCCACCACCCATGGCAGGGTTGGGGACAGCAGTGGCACGTGTCCCAGCCCCCCCCTTGGGTCAGGGTGTTCCTCGGAAGTGGGGAAACAGCTGGGGACTTCCTGGTGACAGTGGTGACACCCGGCTTTGGGGGGTGAGGGCAGGCAGGGCGCAGGCAGGATGTGGTCCTTGTCCCCTCCACCAGCTCGCTGGGGTGTTCCCCAGGGCTCAGCACCTATGGAGGGGCTCAGCATCGCCTGCCACCGTGTGCTGTGCCGTGCCGTCCCATGCCATGCCGTGCCATGCTGTCCCATACCGTGCCGTGCCATGCCGTGCCGTGCCATGCCGTGCCATGCCATGCTGTGCCATGCCGTGCCGTGCCGTGCCGTCCCATACTGTGCCGTGCCATGCCATGCTGTGCCGTGCCGGTGGCAGCACCCAGCAGACACAAACAGCCGGAGGGGGTGGCAGGCGGGGCCATGGCTGGATGCTGCATCTCACCCCCGTGAGACCGGACCCGCCGTGTCCCTGTCCTCGCTCCCGAAAACACCCGTGGGTGACGGCCGGCAGGCGGGCGGCCGCGTGGGAGCTCTCCGGCACGGCCCCGCAGCTCCGGGGCAGCGGCTGCGGCAGCCAGACCTGTTCCAGGACTCGTTACGGATGCTCTGGTTTTCCAGGCAGGGACCAGTCATCCCGGGTCCACGCTCTCCTCCACGGGTTTAATTACTGATGCGGGGCTAATTGGCCAGGTCCCCGGGCAAGCCTGTAATAAGGCTCCGGGGGTGGAGGGCGCCGGGAGAGGAGCCACTCGCCGCCGCGCTGACCCCGGCATGGCCCCGGCTGGGGAGCGCGGCCGGACGGGTGACAAAGGCTCCAGGAGGGGTGGGCGCGAGGGACGCGGCCCCTCCGGCACAGGGATGGGGGGGTTTGGGGGTGCAGAGGGAGAGGCACCCACCGTGCCGGCAATGAGCTCTACCCGCCCGGCTGAGCGCAACCCCAAAACACCGGCACCTCTCCAGCGCCGGATGCCACCCAAGGGGACAGCAGTGACAATCCCCAGCTGTGGCTGGACACGGAGCCACGGCACAGGGCCGGGGGCCACCAAGGGCTGGTGGCAAGCGAGAAGCAGAAGTGAGCCAGCCTGTGAAAGCCCGCGCCTGCCCGCAGGGACCGGGGACCGCGGGGCTCCCCCTGCCCCGGCGGCAGCACCCCCTGCCCGCATCCTGCCCGCTGCCACCACTGTCACCGCTGTCACCGCCGCCATCCCTACCTGGGCGAGCTGGCCGGAGCCGGGGCTGCTGCCACCACCGCGAGCTGGTCACCGGGGCCAAATGGCTCGTGGGGTGCAGAGCGGGGAGGGCGGCCGCAGCCCACGGCTCCTCCTCGGCTCCTCCTCCTCCTCCTCGCCCGGGGCCCTGCGTGGGCGACCCGGTGGAAGTGAAACGCGGCCGACGGCTCGCTCGGCGCTTCCTCCCGTGGGGCGCGGGACCGGGCGTGCCACGCTGCCCCACGGCCACCCGCCGTCACACCGGCTGCGGTGGCCTGGCGGCAGAGGGACTGGCATGTCCCCGCTTGTCCCTGCACAGACACCCCCGTACCCGCCAGCACTGCCATCCCGGGGGTCTGCGGGGACACTGGTGCCACACGCTGCTGCTGGCTCGTGCCCTGCTCTGTGCTCTCAGTGTCCACACTTGGCCACCCTGCCATCGTCCCTGCTTGGTCCCCAGCACTGTCCCCCAGTGTCCCCATCACCCTGGCTCAGCCCCAAGCACTGTCCCTCTGTGTCCTCATCACTCCAGGTCAGCCCAGGCATTGTCCCCCCATGTCCCCATCGCCCCAGCTTGGCCCCAATCACTGTCCCCCTGTGTCCCCATCACCCCAACTTGTCCCAATCACTGTCCCCATCACACTGGCTTGGCCCCAGTCACTGTCCCCCCATCTCCCCATCTCAGCCCTGAGCACTGTCCCCCCTGTGTCCCCTCCCCTCAGCTTGGCCCCCAGCACCGTCCCCCTGTGTCACCATCACCCCAGCTTGTCCCCGATTGCGTCCCTTTGTGTCCCCATCACCTCAGCTCATCCCTGAACAGTGTCCCCCAATGTCCCCATCATCCCAGCTCAGCCCCAATCACCATCCCCCCATGTTTGCATCACCCCAATCAATGCCTCCCGATGTCCCCATCGCCGCACCTTGTCCCCAGTCACTGTCCCCATGATGCTGGCTTGGCCCCAATCACTGACCCCCCATCTCCCTATCATCCCAGTTCATCCCCAGTCCCTGTCCCCCTGTGTCCCCATCACCCCTGAGCACTGTCCCCCCATGTCCCCACACTCCAGCTTGTCCCCAGTCACTGTCCCCCCCATCACCCTGGCTCATCCCTGAGTAATGTCCCCCCATGTCCCCACACCCCAGCTCAGCCCCGAGCGCTGTCCCCCCATGTCCCCATCACCCCAGCTCAGCCCTGGGCACTGTCCCCATCACCCCAGCTCAGCCCCGAGCACTGTCCCCGCCCTGGCCGGGTGCCGCGGTGGCCAGCAGGGCAGCCGGGGTGGCCGTGCAGCAGGGCCGGAGGCGCTGCCGGGTGACTCACCGCAGCCGGTGTCTGGCTGCCTTCACCGCGTCGGTACTTACCGCCCGGCCACGGCGGCTCCAGCACAGCCCAGCGCCACGGGCGCCGAGCCCCGAGCACCCAAACTGGGAGCCCTGGCGGCGGCACCGGCTCCCGGCCACCCCAGCACCCTCCAGCCCTCCCGAGGGCACCCACCGGGCACAGGGGGGACACTGGGGGTCCCTCGCCCCATGGTGGGGACAGACAGGGACTCGGCACTGCCGCGGTGGGATCCGGGGGCACGGCCACGCCGTGGAGCCCTGATGTCCCCCCCCCAGCACAAGGCACGTGCCGAGCACGCCCTGGCCCCCCGCCACCCCCTCTGCCCCCCGGGAAGGGAGGGACAGATCCGTCCCCGTGCCAAGGGGTGGGAAGGGAGGAAAGCGCTGGGACGAGATCGCGGTGATACCGGCACGCGCGGGGATGGAGGGGACACATGTGTCCCCACCTGTGTCCCTGCACTGGGACAGCACTGAGAGTCGGGGCGGTGTGGGACACCCGCCAGGCTCCCCAGGGCTGGGAATGCTGCCAGCACCGCGCCATACGGCCCCCCCGCTATGCACCGGGGTCTGGACCGCACGCCCCCCCCGCGACGCACCGCACTGTGCCGCATGGCATCCAGCACACCGTGTCCCCCGAACCCCCAGGGAGTGGTGAGGCGGGGGGCTCATTCTGTCCCCAGCGTCACCACTACCCTGTGTCACCACACCCCTGGCAGCACTGGGGGTGCCGGAGGCAGAGGGGGTCACTGGGGGGGGTGGCTTGGCAATGTCATGCCCAACATGGGGGTCCCGGTGGGGAAAGGGGACAGGCGCATGTCCTACCGTGCTCCGGTGTCACCGCAGCCCAGCCGCCGTCCGCAGCATCGCCAGGAGCCGCTGCCACCGCACAGGGTCCCCGCAGCCCCCCCAG
The DNA here is from genome assembly GCA_013400615.1 of Syrrhaptes paradoxus. Lineage (NCBI taxonomy): Eukaryota > Metazoa > Chordata > Aves > Pterocliformes > Pteroclidae > Syrrhaptes > Syrrhaptes paradoxus. Next base: position 25,617 of record VZTO01003720.1, read on the forward strand.
CCCGGCACTGGGGGGGTTCATCCTGGCTCCAGCGGGCACTGCCGGGGTCCCCAGCCCCGGCCCCCCCAGGAAGGCGGGCTGGGAGCCCACCTGCACCGTCTGCGGCTGCGACACCAGCTTGAAGGGGGCAGCCTGGGGGGGCGGCGGCAGCCCCCCGGCCCTCCCTGGGGAAAGGGCTGGGGGGGCCAGGGGGACTGGGGCTGCCTCCCCCTGGTTTTGGGGCAGCGGGGGGGGCCGGCGGGGCGGGCTGGGGCTGGCACTGAGGCTGACCCTCAGCTGCGGCCGGGGCAGGACATGGGGGGCCACGTCCCACCCCCCGGGGAGCGTGGGCACCCCCGGGGCTGCCTCGGAGCCATCGCAGGCGGCTGAGGAGGAGGAGGAGGAAGGCTGGTGGGCGCGAGGCTGGGTGGCAGGGCTGTGGGTGCCCCACGGCGGGGGGGTCCCCATGCCCGGCTCCTCGGCGATGTGCAGGTCCAGCGTGGGCAGCGAACCGTGGCTGGCGGTGCCCCCGCCGAGGGGATGCTCCGGCTCCGGCGGGAAGACGCTGCTGTGGGACGGGACCTTCTTCAGGCCGGGGCTGCTGGCTGGGGGGGTGCCCAGCAGCAGGGGGGGCCCGGTGGGCGCGGGGCTCTCCAGGCTGGAGGACGAGCTGCGCAGGCTCTCGCCGTCACTGCCTGGCCCCGCGGCGGAGCCCTGGCCGGAGGCGAGGCGGGCGATGGCGGTGCTGCGGGCAACGGAGAGGCTGGTGCTGAGCCGGGTGCGCAGCACGGGGCTGGGGGCCGGGCTGGGCAGGGGGCCGGGCTGCGGCGGCAGGTGGCACTCGCTGGGGCCCGAGGACAGTGGGGACACGGGTGGGGAGCCGCGTGCTTCGTCCCCATCCTCTGCCTCAAAGGATTTCTTGAGCGCTGGGGACAGAAAGAGAGAGATGGTGACATGAGGGGCACCCGATGGTACCCCTGGCCGGGCACCCGCTGTGCCAGCCCCCCCCAAGGTGCCCCCCACACAGCCGGGTGCCGATGAGCCCGTCTCGCATGGGAAAGCAGCCCGGCGCCGGCAGCCCCATGTCCCTGCCGCATTGTCCCGGTGGTTTTTATCATTGTCCCCGCGGTTTATCTGCGCCCGGCCGGTGCAGCGGCTCCCGGCACAGCACACTGCCCGCTTTATTCCCCCTGTAAGGGATCCGGCCCCGGGTAACCAGATCCCCCACCCAGCCTGACCCTCTCCCCCTCCATCCATCCCAACAGTACTGGGAAGGATTCAGGGCGTTAACCCTGAAGCCTACTGATGGCACAGCAGACAGAGCCATCCCTACACGCAGTGGTGACACTACAGTGACATTACAACCTGCACAGGAGGTGTCCCCCCCCCATATGCGCCTGCTGGGACAGTGTCCAGCCACACCCATGCCCCCCCCCGGGTGGCCTTGCAGCACTGATGGCACCCACGACCCAACACCACTGCCCCAGGGCTGCTGCGGGTGCCAATGTGCCCCCCACATGGACCCCCCCACCGCTGCCTCATGGGCATCACAGCTCCTGGCTCCGGCGCAAAACCTTGCCAGCTGGGGGGGGCCCTGTGCCCAACGGCGACCACCCCCCGCCCTCCCCAGCAGGGCGTGGGACCCCCCAGGAGCCGCGCTGCTGCCAGTTTGGTGCTGGCAGCTGGTTCCCCGGCCCCGGCAGAGCACAGGGGGGGCCAGGCCCCCCCGGGGAACCTCCTTGCCCCTGCTGCCAAGCGGCGGGTGGCTGCCTGGGGCAGGGGGGGGCACAGCCCATGCTGCACCCCGTCATCCCGCACGTGCGCCAGCCTGTCCCGGCGCAGCATGCGCCCGCCCGCGCCCTCCTCTTCCTCGGCCCCACGGGCGTCGGCAGCACCGGGGGCAGCGGGGTGGGGGGGTCCCCTCCCTGTCCCTCCCCCCAGCTCCCCTATGGGCCCAGGGCTGGGCAGGGGTCAGGGGTCGGGGCGCGGGGGCAGCTAATGACAGCTCTGCCCCAGGGGCCGGTCCTGCCCCCCGCCAGCTGGCCGAGGGGCCGGGGGCCATGGGGCTGGTGTGACCCCCCCCCCCCACATCCATCTCAGTGCTCCTGCACGGTGGGGGCACCCCAAAAATACCTCCTCTCGCCCCAAAAAGAGGCCTTTTGGGGGAGACCCATCCCTTCGGCTGCCCCAGACCCTGAACGGAGTGATGGGGGGGGGGGAGCAGGAGGTGGGAGGG
>VZTO01003721.1:0-15759 GCA_013400615.1 Syrrhaptes paradoxus
CTCTACTGACTATAAAGGAAGCCCAGAATAACTAATACAAATGGAGACATTCACACTGCAGATGACTTGTTGGTATGTCTAGTGACTTAGTTTCCCTGTTGAACAACTGGAATGAAGTTATTTTTTCTCCTTTGAAAGGCAGTTTTACCTCTGTAGACAAGAAATATCACAGAAGTTAAAAGCTTTTCAGAAATTATCTTTTCTGTGTTACTAAATGGACTAAAATTAATTGCATCTGGTAAAAATAATTTCTTCAAATCTAAACTGAATTCCTCACAGGAATTATTTAAATGATTTTCATAAATTGGTAGTCTGGTGACCTTTTGCCCCCAGCAAATTTCAAAGTTGTCTCTAACATGCAATCAGCATACTGTAAGAACTGAGTAACTCCTGTTAAAAAGGAACAAGGTTCAAAAAGACATCTGAATTGCCAAAATCAGAGGAAAGTCTGATGAACTTTTAGTCACTTCTGATGTAAAAAGAAAATTCAGATTTACATTTCTCCCCTAAACTCTGCAGCTTTTAATGAACAACAGTACCAGGTTTGAGGAGTTGAGTTCATAAAACATATGGAAATAAATTGTCACTCACCCTACTGGGGACAGGTTTTTATTACACAAAGGCAGTGTCATGTCCCCAGGAGACCTGTGCCAGAGAGCCCCAGGAATCTTTCTCTAATTTATATTTGAGATGACAGGCTGGGATTTCTGCACCACACTCTGCACAGAACCACCTGCTTCAACCACGTTGGGATCAGCTACTGTCTCTCTGTGCTCCTCCATCTTCCAGAACTCTTTTAACACGACAAGAGTAACTGCATTTGACATCTCTAAGCTCCTTCACCCAAGGGATATCTGAACAGCGAGTTGATTAAAATGACTCTAGGACAGCATTTGCAGCACAAAGCACTATTTAATCAGACCCCCAAAAGGAATAAAGCGCATAGAGCAAAAGAGGAAAGTAGTAAAAAATTCCTATGTCTTACTCACATTTTTGCTCTTTGTTTAGTCTTTTTTTTTTTAAATTTCCCTTCAGTGTAGCTAGCTAATTCCAACTTGAAGCAGAAGTCCTGCTTCCAACATGCCTCTTTACATCATTCTTATGAATCTACCAGTCATTGTTCACTCAAATCTGTCCCAGCCTCTCACCATATTGAAACATCCTCCCTTAGTAGGTCAAGAGAACCATGCACTAATTTCTAAAAACTACAGTTTGATTATAGAACAGGACTGGCCACACAGAGCATTACTGCAGAATAGTAGGTAAGGTTGGTATCTACACTGTACCAACTCTGCAGTAACTCCTCTTTATAAACTTGCTCTGTGTTTTCTCCTTCATTGCCAGTTCTCCGTGTTGCCTACACAGCTATGGTATGTTAGAACTGGGCCCAAGAAATTAGTCCTTCAGGGCTTTAGAATTGGTTATTTTGTTCTAGGTGTCTCCTTTACATCAAACTCCATCACAAGTTACACCACACCAATTTATAATTTCAGTAAGTTATGAAACAATAATACTGAGATTTCCCAGTTAAAGGGGACATCTTAAAAGCTAGTCCTGGTTTGCTGGAATGTATTACACTGGAATAATCAGATCCTCATCCTCCCCTCTTTTTGTTGGACAAGACTGCAACCATCTTTAGAGGATCTACATTACAGCATTGAATAAAGCCAACACCTTAACTGTAAAAAAAGTGCTTGAGCCCAAAGAAAGAAAAAATAAAGCTCTGATAGTCCTAAAAGCCGCAATGAGAGAACACCATTTAACCTTTAGGTTTGACTACACCTGGGAAATTCCGTCACCTCTGGGACATTATTGCTGTGCCGATTAGACCCACTCTCAGCAGGGTTACTGAAGATTGTGGATTAAAACACTAGTGCCAGCTGATAGTTCATCATATGGAGATGAACAAGTGGGACACTTTTAGATTTCCCAGTGGAGGCTAGGCCCTTCAGGCTGCTTTCTTCCTTATCAGGAAGAGGAATTAAAAAAAAAAAAAAAAAAAAGAGTATCAGTTGTCGTTAAAAGACAATTTGTGCATTGTGACATCTACCTTCAGTGATACAGCACTCTACTCCTCAGCAGGAGACCCAACCTTGTAAAACAGATTGTACTGAAAAAAAATCAGCTGTCACTTGAAAATGCTGAAAATTAGACACTAATGCTGTGGCAGAGAAATGATGTATTTCTTTAGCATCTTATGTACATCAGACTTAAGTTAATCTTATCAGTCAGTTGGCTGAAAAATGAAAAGCTGGTTTTGAAATACTGAAATGGCTTCATTTTGAGATGTTAGCAATGGACTCAAAAAATACATGTATATATTCACACATACATATCCAAATATATACACAACTAGCAACCAATATTTACACTTTGAAGAGAAGAGAAAGTAACTCTCAACATTTGCCATTTTTGAAAGAAAATCTAGATACTAGCATGTTGGAAATAAGTAATTATTACTAATTATTATCATAGTTGCAACAACATGATTATGTTTTAAACTTCCAAGATTTTTGATAAATTTTAACTTTGGAAAATAACTTTTTAAAAGAAAAAAAAAGCATTTTGAACGAATTAGGACCAGCCACAGGGAATATTTAATTAACCATTAAGAAAAGACATTTTTAAAAAATAATTTACATCCAGATGACTACCCACAAACCGGCAGACTTCTTGTTAGACCTGAACTTCCTCAGCTCTCATCTGCCTTCAGAGTAATGATTTCCCATTTCCTTGTGAATTTTTTTTCTGACACCATAGTAATTTTGGAGACTAATTTTTGCTACTAGTTGGATTGCAAATCTTAAGTTACGAGGTTTTGGGGGGCAGTTACCATGTTTTTATTCTGTTCTGACCACCATGAGAGTTCTGGTCTGTAACTTAGCCCTCACAGGCACTAGAGACATACATAGTCAATCAGAATAAAAGGCAATGATTACGTCATGTCCCACATCTCACAACAGTTTTGCCCTAGCTGTTCAGTCAGGCTGATTGGTTAAGAGAATTTTACCAAGCTCAAAACAAGAGCTCTCCCAGCAGTGTCCAGCACATTGGGCAGCTCCTCAGGACTCTGCAGCCCCTGGCACCTTGTGCTGTGTGGTGGAACATGTTCACCATCACGCTGGAGAACATGGCAATGCTTCAATAACAAGCAGTGGAGATGAGTAAGGACCTGTAGTTGAAAAAGGGAAAAAAATCCCACAATCACAACACAAAAGGGGCAAGTGAGGCACTAAATAGATTCAAGACCTTTATCTGTAACACTAGGGAAAGACTGCAGGAAACAGACCCAAGAATTCTTGTGGGCAGCTATCAAGGGAATAAAGATTCACAGGAAACTGTGCTTGGGGAGGATGAGAAATTTATTTGTACCATCCACTCCCACACCTTTTCCCAGATAACAATTAGACCCAGGTTTCCTTTCCTTTTAAAACAAGAAGTATTTGGTTCTTGGGTTAAGTTAGACAAGGACAGATGAATTCTCCACACAGAAGGAACCCTTTCCCAATCTTCATCCTTCACTTCCTTTCCACCAAAGCTAGTCCTGAATGTAAAAACCCTGGTGAAAATATATAACGTTGAGTAACACTGAAATATCTGCTTTACCCTCCACTCTCAGTGTTTTGTTCTTGTTACTCTTTGAAAAAGAAGCGTATTTTTGAACCATGGTGAATGTATGAATGTGTACTTCACCCTGGCATCTTCTTTCTCTCTCAGAAGGTGTGGCAGCAGGAAGAAGGTTATGGCAGCCACTGTTGGGTTGGGACATCTGTGTGCCTCGCGTAGGTTTGTGCCCTACTGTGCTAGATGCTCTACAAAGTATTGTCCACTAGTAAACAACTGCCAATATGAGCAAATACTCACTTTGACCCTTTGGGATGCTTAGCAGTGGTCAGGCAATGGAATATCACATGTCCCTATTTTATCTCCTCCCAGATGCAGATTATGGGAACTTGGCAGAAAAGAAACACTTTGGGCTGTCAGTGCAGATTCATGAAGAGATCATATGACGTAGTGGTCTACCATGTGTTCAGAGGATGGCTTCTTTGCTTAGAAGCAAATCAAACAATTGTTACATTGGAGAGGTGTTTGTTTGTTTGTTTTTTGTAAGAACACACAGTAAACAAAATCAGCTTGCTTGTTTTGCCCAAACCTTACACTTCAGTGCACAGTTCTGACATTGCTTTGCTGTGAAACTGGAGCTATGCTGAAAGAGAATTTGGATCCTAGCATGGAAGGCAAATCAGCGCATCAGAGTGATAAGACCTAACAGCAGTGAAAAAGCTTCTGCAGTGATCTTATAAACCTATCCTGTGGGCAAACTCTCCTCCACTTTCAAAAGGCTACTGTAGCATCACTGAATGTGGGAGTTTGTAAAGAAACCATGAGACTTGTGGTGTGTGCCCTTATTTACATGTTAATCCTCAGAATGCTTTTCCATGTCACAGTTATTTTACAGCTTGCAGATACTAGTGTCAACTCTGACTTCAGAGTAAAAGTTCAAGGCCTTTGCTCACGTGTGTGCTGGACTCTTTCTAACATGCAAAAACTGGCACTAGTTCTTTTCCCACATTTAACTTCTTTGGCAACACACTTTGAAGTACAGTGTCACAGTGCCAAAATAATAGCACTGCTTTCAGATCTCTGACAAATCACACCAAATTCTGTCATGGTGAGATAAAATAAATCAAAGGCATTTTTCTCTGAGCAGTGCATGAATAATGTTCAAAGCTCAAAAATGTAAAACAAATCACATTTGTTATTAGTCCTCTGATTACAAGCAAAAAACAAGAATCTTTTCATTGCATGACACACTGGAAGAGGCCCAAACTCTCTCCTTTTTCTTCCTTGGAGAACTTCCCTTCCCTCAGACTGAGTAAGCGGGCAATAACTAGGGGAGCAATGACATGGTGCTGTTCTTTGCTCTATTCTTCCTTCTAGCTCTTATTTGCTCTAGGAAACCCGGGTTGACTATCTTGACTGCTCTGCCTCCAAATCACAGTAACAACTCCATAATCTTAGGTGAGGGTGATGCTACGCCTTAATAACCTCAGAGGGCAGCATGCTTCTGCTTTCCAAGTCCCAAGGGTCTCATTAGAGGATCTGCTAAATCAGGCTTGTATAGTCTATCATTAACTGCAGAATTTAATTAGTCTAAGTTTGCGCTGATTTGCATTTAGGAAAGGCTGAAGCTTGCTGAGTTGTTGCTGTTATCATGCTGCGTTTATCTTTTCCTCTGTTTTCTAAGGGTTTTTTTACAGTACATAAAGGTCATGGGAACAAACAACCCTGAAGATGCCATCATACTGGGGGCTTAGGTAAACACTTACTAGCAACAGAACAGACTTAGTAGCAATTCTGGAGTATACCTAGCCCACATATCAGAACAGGCAACATTAGCATGGTATCATCAAAAGAAATTATGAGCAGGGCAAGATGATGGAGCTCTTGCATTGAGACTCCGAAATGCACCCACGGGACATGCATTTGCTAACTGTTTATTTAAACCATACAAGTTTCCCATACCCATAATGTCATTGAGAAAATGCCTGCTGACTTCAACAACAGCACTGCTAAGCCTGACACTTTTGGTAATCACATCTGTAACACTGAACTGCTGATCAAGCTTTTTGGTGTCTTTTAACTACATCACCCTGGACGAAGACTTAATAAAAAACATCCCATATTGTTCTCTTGCTGTTAGAGTTTCAGTGATCTCGCCTGCAGTACTAATATGGTTTATATTCCGAGTACTGGCAAAAAGAAGTTATTTCCTTCAGAGTTCTTGCAATGTCACTAGAGAAGAGGAACTCTGCTGCTGTAGCAGAACGTCTCATTTCCCATCTTGCAAGGTCTCTACCACGACAAGTTCCTACTTCAGTTCTTTGCACAACACCACAGATCTGAGAAGCCCTGTGAAAAGCTTTTTCTATTCTCATTCTAAACACAGCCAAACATAATCACTCTGTGCCAAAAGGAAAAGACTGCAGCTGGTAAGGAAATTAAATTTACTCCAAATCTTCCAGTAATGCATTATAGCACAAATGATGGAGGGATAACAATCAAGACATGCATAAAATGTCTCAGAGAGTGCTTTAAGATTTTAGGGCTCCATCTAAAAGAGCAAAAAACCCATCTAGTAACCATGTCTTTTTTTTCTTTTTTTTTACTTGTAGATGGATTAATAAGATGAACAATGTATTAACAGCACAAAGTTTACTCTCTCGTATTCATTTATCATACAGCTCTTCTGAATCCCAGTAAATGCTAGATCTTTTGCCAATTTATTTTTAATGGAAGATTGTAATTCCAAAGACAAGCTCATAAATTTTTCTCCAGTGCAACCTATCCCTTACTGGGCCTTATTTACCAAAAGATCCTCCACCAGGAATCTTTAAAATGTTCTCTGGAAAGACCAGAGCCTCCTACTTAAATCACTCCTAAAATTCTTGCTCTCACACTATCATAGTAAAAAATTTGTAAATTAGAAAATAAAAAGAATAGTGCCTCACTTTTTTTAACCTTTGAATATGTTTTTAATCAGAATTTCTCAGCTGAACTTGCACAAAAAAGCTCAGTCACAAATACAGAAAATCCAAATTACTACACCATCTTCGCATGCAAATAGCTAAATCTATACCCAAAACCATTTTGATGTTTCCTATTAACTGAATATTAGGTGTGCTGGAGAAACTGACAGAAATTCTAAGATATGAATTATTTGTAGAAATGTTTTCACCCTCTCTAAAATTGCTTTCAAGCACCTGGAATGCATTGCTAAGCACTATACAGAAATGATCCTGTTTAACATATTAAAATTCAATTTCCATTGGAGAAAAAAATGTATTTGTGAAGTATTTATATACACAAAGAAGCATAACATTAGCTGCACTGTGGAGATGTTATCACTTACAGCCACTGAGTGCCTCAACTACAAATTAGAGGATAATTAATTTAAAATAGTCCTGTACTAAAACCCAGAATGAAGTAGTTAAAGGAAAAAGCTGTAATAGTTCCCATGGTAGAATTTTCATTATAGAAAGGACATGAACGTTACATTAATGTACTTAACAATGAGATATTGGAACAGCCAGTAGGGTAGGGTTGACCTTACACAATACAGGGTCTTGAGTAAGATTTAGATGCACAACTGTACATTATTCCCAAATTTATCTGCCCCACCTTGAGGTCCTGTCTTACTTCCATCTCTGCTGACTTGTTTCCTGCCTCTTGACATGCATAAGGGAAGTTACTAGCTCCTCTTTTACAGGGTTGCAAGCTATGAAAAATTATATAATACATGATTTGGGGTAAGAACTTGAACACAAGCAGTTGTGGCAGAGCCACAAAGGGGGAAAGTTAGACTCATGGCTCCAAACATTTGCTGCACCACCACTGCGCAGGACTTGCTCTGACGGCCTGCAAACACTCACCCACGTGAGCATCTCTGCATATGACACTGCAGCGAGTTCCAAGTATGAAACACAGATGCAGGTTGTTCATGCACTTAAGCATTTAAAGATTCAAAGCCTTGGCTTTTGCCTAGGCCACAGATGAGGAAAATTATGTCTGGTCAGGGCCAAACTGTTTCAATTTCATGTGTATCTTTTCAGTAAGCAAATTGTTTCTTACGTAAAATGCATTTCTGCTTTCTAAAATCTTCTTTTGATATCTGTGTAGAAACCCATTGCAAGTTCACAATTACAATCAAGAGATAACTTTTTTACATGGAAATTTTTTTATTCTTTTCTTCGGAAAATACACCCGTGTTTGTGATTTATATTTTCCCCTTGTCTACTGAGATACTTAAATAAGTTTATTTTAGGCTTTTAACTTTAGGCTATGTAAGGTTTTTCAGCATATTCAAATATATCTTTAACCTCAATCCACACACTTAGAAAAAAGAATGTATCTATCAGCAGCAAATTATGTATAATGTCTTAAACAAAACTGTTCCTTCTTAAAGTATACTTCATGGTTCCTAAAGCCCCACTGACAGATCACTCCTATCTCAGGTAACCAATATTTACACAAATATTGGTCATACTGCTTTGCAGTATTTTGCAGGAATGCCAGGGGCACAAACCAGATGTTTTCTGTGCTACTCCAATGACACTGAAGAGAGACAGTCATTCATATCAGAAATTTTCAACTGCCTAGGTAAATTCTAACAGTTATTTATTTAGCCATTTTTTCATCTTTAAAGATGTTCTTTTTAATTTAAAAATGTTGGGTTTTGTTTTAAAACTGAGGAGAGGATTAGTGGTGGAGGATTTCTTTGCAGCTGCAAAAAAATGTGTGAATTTCACAGCAATTATAAGGTACTGCAGGATTTCCCATAGCCTTCCCCAATTATTCCTTTTGTATCATTATTTCCCCAGGAAATATTCATCTGTGCCTGCAGTAAAGTACATCAACAGCTTTGCATTACTTCACAATAGTGTTGCTACTAATGTTTTTCACCTAATGATGAAGAGAGACTTCCTGCAGTAAAAGCTGCACATATATAAATATAACTAAATTAAAATTGCTGGAAAGTACACTACTGTTTTCCCAGGAGGCTAAAAATAGTATAAAAATAGCCTTAACAAATGACAAACAATTTTAATTAAAAAAGGGGTTACAGCCCAATACTCCCGCTGCCTGTAATAAAGCTGTCATCAGTAAGCTACTTCCTGCAAACAAGTTCTTATACAGCCAGGACTCAAACGAGCAGAATGATTGTATCATCCAGACTGATATTAATTCTGAAGAAAAATTGGACTCTGAATTATTAAGGAAGACTGTCACTGAAGTTTTCTTTGAACATCTGTATCCTGAAGCCATATAAATGTCACAAAAAGCCACAGCACTTTGGCTGTGATTCAGCACAATTCAACCAGTCAATCAAACAACCTCTATGTTTAAAGCTAAGCACGTGCATAGTGCTCCCTGATGAATCAGGCTTCAGATTCCAACTTCACTTTATGAATCTGTGATTATCATGTTTCTAAGCAGAACCTAGGGTCATAAATTCCACAGGAAAATACTTATAGACCTCAACAGATCCTGTTTTGTCTAGATAGAGGGAAAAGTACTACAAATTAATCTAGGATGTGAATTGATACTCCATTTGCTGTTCTACGCCAATTCCCCAGGTGAACGCTTGGTGCTCATGTTCATTATAACTTTACATACTTCCACAGTACATTGTCTAACAGCAAAGAAAGGTTTTTTTGATAAGGACTAAGGACTTGTTTCCACTGAGATTCTCAGAAAGATACATGTAAATTTACTTTGTAGATGGATGAGTTTTGCCACATTAAATATCTGAGAGGATAGTCCCATATGGAATTAAAATAGCTTTAATTTAATTTAGCTTAATCCACTTCATGAGTAAAGTAAATAAAATGAAATGAAGGCTACTTTAACTCTGAATGAGAGTTCAGTGTGGCTTAAATAGCCAATTGACAACTATTTAGTTAATTCAGATGAACCTTGCTGAGAAGCCCCAAGCAGATGAACTCTGACAGTGTCCAAATAGAAATAAGAGGTAGATGACCTTCCATAAATGTTCGCCCTCATCTGCAACACACAGATATGGGAAAAGGCAAAGAATAATTGTGTTGTATTTTCAGACTGGCTCCTGAATGGCTAATTGTGGCTATATTTTAAGAAGAAGCTATTCTAGTGGTACCTCTGGAGCAAGCCTTCTTCCCACACAGGACTCTATTACAATCACTTGATTGTTTCAAATTAATCCCTGTGTGCTGACTAGCAAGAAGAAGGTTGAGACCCGTGGGCTATAAACCTGGGGGAGGGCAGGCACCAGTCATCCATCCCTGCGCTGAGCGGAACAATCCTCAGCTCGCATCCTCCCGCGGCGGCGCGGCAGCGTTCAGCACCACGGACAGCTCTCCACCTCTGGTCCCTAAATTATCTTCTGCTCCCTTTCCTCACCGGCCCCTCCGTCTTCTGATTTTTCACCTTTGCAGAAGGCCCGACCAAAGAAATGCCTTTGAATCGAGATCCAGAGGGCAAGGTAACAAAGCACAGGTCATTCTGAAAGTGCAGTGTTCAGGCTGGGCTTTTCCAGATCACTTGGAGGATCATTCTATTTCTTGAGAACCAGGCATTTAAATTTCATCAAGGTTTTTTTGAAAACCTCTGACTAAGCAGCAGCTTTTATCCTTTAAGAAGGATGCTCATAATATCATCCAAAGCTCACTTAAGTAACTAGTTGATTCTGTGATACCAAATGACCAGACCTGAAGGGCAGAGCAATTCAACTACAGACTTGGTTTTCTTCCTCGCTTCTGTAACTAAAGCCTGCTGAGGAATTCTGACAACACTCAGCCTGGATGTCAAAGCACCTACCTAGTGTGCCCTGCTGTGAGTTAAACCTATTTGGAATTAGGTGGCTTTCCTCTAATTTCTAAAGGCATTGTGTGTGCATGCATGGGGAATACAAATACCACTTCTCAATAAAAACAGCGAGCAAACATGATTTGTACAGGAGCAAAGTGTTGACATGCTGGAGTAGGCGCTGAGTTGGACTTAAAATGGAAAAGAAGAACAATAAAATAGTGCACAGAATCAGAGCTTTTCTATAGTGTCTGTCATCCAAGGATCTCCAAATGCTTGAAGAGTTACTCTTCAGCAAGCCTTACAATACTTGCATGTGACAGACAAATGCAAAGTTGTCCACTTTAAAAACACGTAAACACAGATAGAGTGACATCAACTAGAATTTGCTGAAATCAAGATTTTTTTTCTTTTTGCACCAAAGTAGCTGCATCAGTGCAAGTCCCTGGCACAAATATGTTACAAAGGAGCAGTATGCTGTACTCTTCAAAACAGGACATACTACATTAGCAACAAGCTGCACACTGAATCGAGGGACCACATCCACTTTCACTGTTGCTCCGGAATACCCTGGTCTCTAAAACAGCCAAAACAGATAGCCCCTCCACACTTATCTGACAGGCAAGCAGTCAGCTTTAATATATGTGAAAAGAAAAGGAGAAAGGATGTAGTGAAGTCACCTCAGAGATAGATGGAAAAAGCAGATGAAGACAGACATGCTAAGAAAAAAGGAAATAAAACAGAAAACCCTAAATTATCTTCTGCTCCCTTTGCTAACTAAATGGGAACCCAATATTAAATTTGTTCAGATTTGCAAGTCTATAACAGTAACATCTGCAGCAGCTGTTTGGGCACCAGTATTAATACTTCACCTTTAGAGAGACTTGAAAGATCAATAGACTCTGAGTTTCCACTAGAGATAGTAATTAAACAAACAGAAAAACCCCCAAACCCTCAAATGAAGTAATTCTTTGATATAATCGGCCCAATGACTGCTTGAAGTTCAAATTGCTTTAACTTTTAGCAATGAATAATAGCCACCTATACAACAATCTGATTAGAGACCACAAATTCCATTTGTTGTAATTAAAAATCTTGTTCAATATCTTTTGCTTCATTGGTCATTTGGTTAGAAAATGCAGAGTAATTTATGAAAGTGATAATCAGCGTCGTTTATAGGATCACTCCATCCTACTCACAGCTCTACAAGCCTCTGCTGTGCAAAGCTGGGGCAGCCCAAGAGAAAAGTGAATAAAAACAGCCTTTGCAACAAAAACGTCCTTTGGTCTATCTGGGTCAGTTTGCTAATAGTCATGAATCTTTGTCATTACAACACAGAAGCCTGCAGATAGGATGGCTAGAAAGACATTGTCCTTATGCACTGCAGCTTTGAGATGAAGTATTGGTTTTGCTTTAAAAAAGCCACATCACCTCATTCTCAATGGCACCCAAACTCTGTGACAGCTTTTACGTACAGAAATATGCAACTACCTCAGTAGCAGCTAAATCCAGTGCTTTGGATTCAAAATTTAACAACTGCATTTTGCAAAAAATACATTCAGAAGTGCTCCTTGCCACATTGCTGAGTGAAAAAAAAATAGTAAGAAATAGGAACACTGCAGTGTACCATCCCAGTTCTCTCCTGGTAAAGTTCAAAGATTGTCTGCCTCTCCTGTATATCACAGCAAAATAAGACCATAACCTAGATATACACCATAATGCTGTAAAGGTAGGGGAAGATAAACCATGAGGAGGCTATGACTTTCATCCTACAGTATGCTTGTAACCAGAGGAAGGGCCTGAAGGAAGAAGAGGGTGGAAGCTAGATCTTCCAGGCTGGGGAGAAAATCAAGCAGGTTAGGGCTGCTGTTAGAAACTTTGTTATTGATGCCTTCAGAGTTATTTTAAACAATGATCCAAAAACATGCAGTCCATACAAGAAGCAACAACACTGTAAGAACTGAAACAGTATTTAAACGAATAATCATTTGCAGATTAGCTTCAAAGAACTCGAGTGCTGTGCTTCAGAACTTTTCTTCTTTTACTTCTTCTTTCTTTTATTTACTTCTAAATAAGCTCACATGACTTGTAGTGTAAATTTTGAGCTGTCTGCTTTAGGAAAACACAACAAACCACTGGGCCAGCGTTTATGCATAACTCTTCAGAGTCAGCTGCCACCATTCTCATAGATAGTTGCCAGCTACCCTGGGACACTGGGATCTCTCACCACAAACTCACACTCCTGAGAATACACCACACACTCTACCAGCCACACAAGCCTGCTATGTAATAAGGATTACTTTAAGTGATAGCATTTCTCTGGGAGCTATTTGTCTAAAGCCAATATGCACATCTCAGCAAATCTGGCAAGGCAAACAAGGACAGAACAAACTGTACTCAGAACAAATGAACACAGGTGGGATTATGATCAAGAGCAAGTTTAAATGCAGTCGGGGTGCAATAGCAGCTCTGATATATCTCTACAAGCAGGTCTGGGATGACATTAGCCTAGTCCTGGGAATGTGGTGCTCAGAGCAGCTGCCTGACTCAGATTCACTGTCAGTGGCCGATTCCTTGAAAACAGGATAAGGAGTGTCTATGTGTGCTGTGGTTTTGCTCTGGGCATCATTTCCTTCTCTGTGCTCCCCCTGAAAGACACAACTGCATATGATATGCATGGAGAACCAAAATCTAAATGGGCGGCACCGAAACTGGAGTGAACACCCAATGTGGGATTTGGATGCCATGTTCAGCTAGGCACATTTAAAAGTCTTGTCTATATGGAGATCTTAGAATGGTCTGCTTGAAACCAGCCTATGACATATGCCAAGGACTTTAAGAATACCCTCAGTACTAATAAGTGCACTTTCAGCAACAAGTGACTTTGAAAGTGCATTTTTGCAGGAATATTAATGGATGCAAAGGTGCTATTGCATTCTTATTACAAAAGCTGTAATGACTCCTCTGGAATCATCTCAGATCCAATGAAGTATCAAGACAAAGCAAGCTACGCACACCCATTACCCATCTCAAACAGCAAATGTCTTTCTGATGAAGAAAAAACCAAGACACCCCTCAACAGAACACGTTTTCATCCTGTAGACAGTTCTAGACCCAGTCTTGCTCACTCTATTTATACAAACAACCTGAAAGGAATCAATTCACACTTGAAACACCAAGGAGCTGTCCATGGAGATAACACAAAGGCTACAACAGCAAAGGATAAATTAAGCACTAACTAATAGCTTGTGTCTAAATATGCTTTATTCAGTCAGTTCAATTTGCAATACATTTTTAATGGTATTGATAGGTTGTAGACGGATGGGAAAATGATGTGCTAAAAAGCAAAACCAAGGTGAGGAAAGGAAATTAAATCTCCATTTAGCAGAAAAATCATTTAAATATTTGTTTTCCTTCCTAAGAAAAAAGAAAGAACATTGAAACTTCCCAGTAAACAAAATTTCAGTTCTCATCAATCAAAATGTCTCATTTTATTAAAACTGAAATAATTAATTTCCCACATATTATTTATATAACATAAACGTAAACAACCACCAAGGATTACATTTCAAAGCTTTTTCCAGATGTCAAACTTTGGCAGAACACTTTAATTCCTTTTTTTCTAAACAAAGCATTATCAAAACCATTATATTCTTATATGAGGTTAATGGCAGAAATACAGAGACAAATATTTGATCTGGAAATTTTACACTAGATTCCACTATCTGTCAGAATTTTCTTACCAACTGATATATTACCAATTTATTAATACCTAGTATATTGCCTGATCCAGTAAAACAATTGGTGTGCACCATCTCTGACAAATACTGCTTAGATTCATAATAAAACTGATTCAGACACAAACGTGGACATGAATAAAAGACGTTATCCTCGGTTTTCTTTGTCATTTAGAATAAACCTGTTTTACAAGTGTAGCTCAGCTGCTGTTGTACAGATTCACATGTTCCTGTCATCTCTTACTGAACACCGTATCTTTAGTGATGTGTATCATCTAATACAACGTTAAGTATAGACAAGGACTTGAACTTAGCACAATAAGAAACAGTTTATGTACTAAACAAATACAGATGGGTAATATGGGAGCTTCAAATGCCACAGTCAAAACATACAAAGAAAAGGACGGGAAGAAATTATCATCCCTATCTTACAAATGGGGAACAGAGGTAAAGACCAGTGAGAAGCTCCATGCAGGGTGCAGTTACCGCAGAAGGAGATGGTAGAGCTGCCCTGTACTGACACAGCTATCCCATGCCCAGCAGCATTGTAAGATTTGCCCAAAGTCATGCAAGAAAACAGTGTAAAATTCTCTCTAAATTCAAAGTTCTTGCATGCCAAACCAAGCGTGTTCACTGCAGGACCGTGTTTCTCCTCAGAAACCATACAACATGTCAACTGCATGAAGTAGATAAGATGAGGATACCCAACGGCTACTGCTCAGCATGGGTTCCTGCGAGCATTACACTTATTGGCACTTAAATATGTTTTTTTTTGTTTTAAATTTTATTTTTTATTTACTTCTAAATAAGCTCACACGACTTGTAGTGTAAATTTTGAGCTGTCTGCTTTAGGAAAACACAACAAACCACTGGGCCAGCGTTTATGCATAACTCTTCTGAGTCAGCTGCCACCATTCTCATAGATAGTTGCCAGCTACCCTGGGACACTGGGATCTCTCACCACAAACTCACACTCCTGAGAATACACCACACACTCTACCAGCCACACAAGCCTGCTATGTAATAAGGATTACTTTAAGTGATAGCATTTCTCCGGGAGCTATTTGTCTAAAGCCAATATGCACATCTCAGCAAATCTGGCAAGGCAAACAAGGACAGAACAAACTGTACTCAGAACAAATGAACACAGGTGGGATTATGATCAAGAGCAAGTTTAAATGCAGTCGGGGTGCAATAGCAGCTCTGATATATCTCTACAAGCAGGTCTGGGATGACATTAGCCTAGTCCTGGGAATGTGGTGCTCAGAGCAGCTGCCTGACTCAGATTCACTGTCAGTGGCCGATTCCTTGAAAACAGGATAAGGAGTGTCTATGTGTGCTGTGGTTTTGCTCTGGGCATCATTTCCTTCTCTGTGCTCCCCCTGAAAGACACAACTGCATATGATATGCATGGAGAACCAAAATCTAAATGGGCGGCACCGAAACTGGAGTGAACACCCAATGTGGGATTTGGATGCCATGTTCAGCTAGGCACATTTAAAAGTCTTGTCTATATGGAGATCTTAGAATGGTCTGCCTGAAACCAGCCTATGACGTATGCCAAGGACTTTAAGGATACCCTCAGTACTAATAAGTGCACTTTCAGCAACGAGTGACTTTGAAAGTGCATTTTTGCAGGAATATTAATGGATGCAAAGGTGCTATTGCATTCTTATTA
>VZTO01003721.1:16880-36127 GCA_013400615.1 Syrrhaptes paradoxus
GGTTACTGCGAGCTTTACCCTTTTTGGCACTTAAATATGTTTTTTTTTGTTTTAAATTTTATTTTTTATTACCAGATCAGATGCAATGTGCACTGGTTAAATATCACACTCTCCCAATCACATGCAAAAGCCCTACACTTTCCACTTTAACAAATCACAGTTGTCTCACACATCCTGGAGCCTCCACTCATCAGGAAATCTTTAAAGCCATTTGACTCCATCCAGCTCCAGCAGGCAAATGAAGTGGCAACAGTGAAATGTTACCACACTCTGCAATCAAAATGGACATCAAGGGCAACATATACTGTAAGAAGAAAAGCTTATAGACTATGGGGCTCAAGTGACACATTCATATAAAAGATTTACTCTTCAAATTAATATGTTGAATTTTGATCAGACACTTTGCATTTCATTACCATAGGTTAGTCTTTCCTCTTGTTTATAGTCAAAGCTCTAGATTTGCTTTTCTCCCCATGGCAGGACACATTTGCATTAACAACTTCCTAAGTTGCTCCATATCATAGCAACGTGGCACAGGCTTTTCAGTCAGATTGCATGACACACACTTCCACTCCAGCATGGCATACACAGAACTGCATCAGTATTCTTTTGCGTCTCATCCTAGTCTGTCCTCATTATAGCTGAGAATTGTTAGTGCCTTTCTTCTCATCATAAAGTTGTTTCTCTACAGAATCATCAATACCATTTTTGCCTCTCCTCACTCATTCAGCATGCATTCCTACTGCTTGCAAACAAAACGTATAACAATACCACCGCCTTAGGACTTTCACTAACATCAATTTGCTCTGCCTCACGCTCTCCTGTCCTCTTATGGATGCATGCACTCTATCATTTTACTGATGCTGCAGAATCTTGAATGATGGTGCTTCTTGCTGATGGTGCTTTGCCTCACCTTGTATCACAAAGTGGCTCCCTGCATCTCCTCTTCACCCTTGCTGATTCTACTCTCATGACTTACAGCATTTACAACCAGCCTATTCAAAACCAATGCCCTATTTACCCACAGAAATGATACACGTTGGGTAGTCTCCCTCCGGACAGACTGCTTCTAAGTATGGAAAAGTAGTAAAGCTGATATGGGAGTCAATTAATAAAGAACTAAAAGATAGGAGTATAATTAATCTTAGTCTATACAGGTTTCTGGAAAATAGGTCTTGTCAAACAAACCTGATTTCATTTCTTGATTGAAATTACAGATTTCATTGATAAAGGTAATGGTGTAGGTGTAACAAACATTTGCAAATGCATGTGGCTTCATTATTTGAACATTTCCACCATTGGACAGCCTCCAGCCCCCCTGCTACCATCTTTTCCAGTTACGTTTTTCACTGGCACAGATACCATCAAATGGTTGGGAAGGTCAGGAGATGCGACCTTCCTCCATTCTCATATCATGTGTGACCTACCACAACACACAGATCCGTGCTGTTAACATGCAGTGAACGAAAGACATCAATTCCTGAGTACACGTGAAATGAGTGTAACAAGCCTCAATGCAAGACATTATGGAAGAAGAGGTTATTTATTAACAAAATCTGAATACTGGTTTTATCCACTCACTCTCATTCTCTCTCAGAGTTTATCACACTCTCACGTGTACCAAGATGTGTCTGTTAAGTGGTCTGGCTGAGATAATTTGTATGTCCCACAGTGGGCAAGGGATATCAACTATTAAATTCTCATAGCAACACTTCTTTTCTCTTGACCAGCAATGACAAGCTAGTTTTTTGGCAGGTCTTTTATACCTTTTATGAACCAACAGCTGAGGAGGGGTGGTCCTTTGCTTCAGAATCTTTCCTGGTTAGGCATTTGTAAGTCATAGCAAGGTTGCAGCTCATTATCTGGGTTTTCCTGTATGGAGTATGTCTGAAAAAATTACACATCTGTTTGGCTACAACGTAGCTCCTTGTTGGCCTAACAGGAGAAGGAACTGTGCTAGTGTACATCATGTGCTATCGTCTTGTGGCCTTTTAGTGTTCTTAGAAAGCAGGGTCTTTTGCTGGAGAGATGACTGTACTGTGAGTTTTACCAAAGCCCAAGCCTTCTGGGCTTGACAGCACAGCACACTGCTCACTTTTATTGCTGGGAACAATGTTTTTATTACACTACATTTTTCTCACACTTATTTCGCTCTTTTTTCCAGTGTTTACAGAAACACATTTGCATCTGTATCTCATTCATATCAATCTTAATATTTCTGTTACAAGTCTCTACATGTTTAGTTAAGCGAGAGGAAAAAGTGGCTTACTATAAGAATCTCCAAAAAAGAGAAAGCACAAGATACTGAATCTAGCACAGTGGATGTACCAGTCTGACACATTTACAAGGCACAAGAGAACTAACTGAATCCACTTTTCAGACAGTAAATGTGTTTACTGGGCTCAACTTATGTGATCCAATGGACTCCACCAGCCCCAAGCACCATTTCTCCTACGTACACCAACAACAAGGACACTACACTATGACTACTTCAGGTAGCTGGGAACTAGACTCGCTGTCCTCCAACCCAACACTTCCTATGCATCGCAAGTTCTTGGTGTGTCTGTGCATGAATTCACCAAATTCAGCATTCTTTGACAAACAGACTCTACCCATAGGCGGAGACTGTGTGTGTCCTGCCTACAAATTCAGTTTGCTCTTTATTTCACTCTAGGAACCAGGACATGAGCGTCTGCACTTCATACACAGCCATTTACCTCTAAGCTGCTTTCCAAGCAACGCTGCTAGCTCCCTGCAAAAAGCACAGTTCATGAAGACAGTCCACCCCAGAGCCTGCCCCACAGAGACAGGGCACACTTAGACCACATCTCCTTCTCCTGTGACTCTCCTCCAGCCTTGTCTCAGTAAGCCTTGCACTTTCAACCCCTGCATGCAACACAGACACGTTTGCACGTCACAGAATAAAAACATCGTTCAGAAGGACTGCATCCTGCCCTTCAAGCTGAAAACACACACATAATTTTAATTCCAGCAACCAATGAGGCCAGTTGGGGACCAGGGGGTTCCTGCCAAGTGACGTGGAACATGGACTCCATCAGTCCCCTCCAGAGAGAGCCTGAGCAGTCACAAGCTGGTTCACAGCAATTACTGATGCAGCTGAGGCTCTTCCTCCTACAGCACAGAAAGATTAGCGAGCAGGTAATGGATGTTAGCAACCATCAATAACTATCAATTTAGGATAGATTCAAACTGTGACTGAAGATTGAGAGCTTCCCCATACCCAAATGCAAATTGCCCAATTGCCGGGCTTTCCATTGTTCTGCCTTTCTTTAGTCACATCTATTGATGACGTGTCTTCTTTAATACAGCAGGAAGCACAGAGCTCAGGACAGCACTACAGCCATTTGTCACTGTTCTGCGGATTAGCCCACTTTGTCTCAATGTTTTCCGTGATGTCACTGTTAATATACAATGTTTCACAAGGATAGAACTCCTCATAAACTAAAGAGGTTAGGTTAAAAAATACCCCAACAAACCTGAATGTGAAAGTTAAATACTAGAGAAGTTTCTAGAAGCCAGAAACTCAAACTTCATACAGATAGAACTGTATAAAGAGGGAAAATAGGGAATCTTCAGAAGAAATCAAGGTAGCCTCTCCTGAAAATACTGAAAAGCTAAATTTTGTGCCACTGAATTCAGCTAAAATGATCATACTCCTCATCTATTTAATATCTTCCAAAAAGCATGTGCTTTTTCTCCTCATTTTAATCCATCAGAAGGCCTGAATGGCTAATATGATTCTCACTGCTACACCTTTACACCTCGGCAAGTTACTTCTAGGCATACTGTGGGGCCATTTTCCTTTCTTCATTTGGTAAATAATAACCCCCTTATTTCCACAACGGGGCTCCATCTCATTTCACTTGCTTTAGTGAATAGATGGATAGTTCACCTTTGACTTCATGTAATTTTGCTTTTTCTTGCAAGATTTTGGGGCATCAAGACCTTTTTTTTATTTCCTGTACTGAATTAGAATTCTTTTGATTCCAGGTTTGTTGGGTTGTTTTGTTTTTGGTTTTTGTTTTTGTTTTTGTTTTTTTTTTGTTATAGATACAGGCATGATGGACTCTGACTAATATTGCAAAGAAACTTATAAGGACATTATATTTTATGAAAAATATCTGCAATTTATACTTACAGCCAGCTTCAAATCTTAAACACTCCAAATCACGGTCAGGTGAGGTTTAGGGACAAATAAATGTATAATTCATGAAAGCACAGCCATTACTGGTAGCTCTATAGAATAAATAGTCCTTGGTAGACACCACGCATTTGAAGGATGTACCATATTCATGCTAGCAATATGGAGCCAAATTGATATTTATGGTGTACTCACAATCCATTCAATTCTGTTTCCATTTAACACGCTGGTGAAATACAGGGCAATATTCTGTTTCAGTTACTAGCAAAAGATACACAACTTCAAGAAAAGCTCCCGATAGCTGGAGAGTGCAGAAGAGCTGATGACTGCACAGAGTCCACGAGAGACTTTGTTATGCCAATCTAATTAACCTGGAAAATGCTCAGCTAGCACCGTGCTCTGGGCTCACACACAGATGGAAAACAGACTGTTCAACTATTGTGTGTGCAAGGCAGACTCCTCCTAACTCCCAAGTCAGCAGAAACATTTAAGCATATGCTTACCATTAATGTTAAACAGGTGCTTAAGTACGCTGCTGAACAGGGAACATAACAAGCAGCACGCCTCTGGAGTACGTGATTTCTGCTTTAATTGCTATTGCATACACACAGGTTTCATTTCTTTGTTGCCCTTAGATGTTACCAACAGCCTCCTTTTCCTAACATGACAGCAGTTCTGTTAAAATCTGAATTTTAAAAAAATGGTGAGAGATGCTCTCTTTATAAAAAAGAAGATATATCTGTAAAATCCAAGATACTGGAACTAAAAAGGAAATAAGTAAATTTTGTTTTTAAAATTTCTGGAATATTTTATAATTTTGATTACTACAAGAATGTCCAAATCCAACTGAATAGTACCTTCCTGAACAAATTATAAATGTAAATGTACGTGGTTAATGCAAATGAAATAAAATGCCCAGAGAATAACATAGAAGCAACAGGGAAGAGCATTTTTTTCCTGAGAAAAGCTCTCAAACAGCGAGATCAGGAAAGGTTCAGTGATATAGATATGAACTACAATTAATTTCTGAATTACTGCTCTACCCACAGCATTTTACATATCATTCATGTGGACCATAGATCTGCTTTTTTAACAGAGTCAATAAACTCCAAGCTCATGAATAGTAATACTCCTGTATTACAATCATTCGCTTTACAAACTAGATTGTCATAAGAGGCACTTTCAGCCCCCTCACAGCCGGATGAGAAGGCATTAATATGAGCCTATTTTTCACATCCTTGTAATTAGGCACAAGAAAAGAGCGGTACAAGCTTATTTCTAGGTTACTTTGGTTGTATCATATACTGCAGAAGAGCTACTCAGTATTTACAGAAAACATGCCAAGCTATCATTTCAATTTTTCTCCCTGTTTTTAATAACTTCAGTCCCAAATGATAAACAAATAAAAATGTTTCATTTCCAGCATCTTTTCCAGGTTATCATCATCAGTGAAAAGAAGTGTAAGCGAAAGTGCAGGCATGCAGCATGCTCTGTAAAACATCTGACGGAGGAGCTGATGGGGTTCTCCATGGGGGACAACTTAAAAAATGAGATGAAGTAAAAACTCCAGAGCACTTTTCTTAACCCGCAGCATCCTCTTGAATAATGAAATCACTCTGTTTTTCTTCTGCTTGCTCTCTTACCCTGCTTTTCACCATTTTTTTGGTCAACTCCAGCATATTTCACTGTTTGCTATCTTTAAAAAAAATACTGAAAATCCTTAGTGACACAGAACATAGTGGGATTTTGTGTTGAGACTTGGGTCTCAAGGCACCTGAGCCTCAGACAAATTTCTTACTCAGTTCGGCAGGAGTAGTAAACCCGTTAAGTTCAGCAAAAGTTCTGCTTGAGTAAGTGCTGAATAATGACTACAGAATGAGGCCATCTAATGTGTGACTGGAATTAATGCCAAGTCTAACTGTCCCTACACTTGCCTGAGTTGACAAAATCCCCGTAACTTCAGAGGGATTTCTCACAGCAGTGACCACTCTGCTTACCATCCAGTGCTTCACCTGGGCATGCAACAATCCCGCTGTCTTGAATAGTTGGTTTTCTCATACTTGCTTTGATTTTGGGTGCATCTCAGGGTAACCTCTAAAGTCATTATTCCATAGCAATTAGAGATGAGATGGTGGAAATACTTCATAGATGGTAATAAAGCTAATAAACATTGAGCCACACCACGAGAGAGGTCTTATCACTAAAAGAATCTTGTACTGGTTGCTGGATGTGCACTGAATTTGTAATTCTTCCATTGTGCCTTGTAAATGTACAGATTGGGAATCACCTGTTTATAATCAAGGGTTGAACTCAGATTCAGCGACACATGCAATAATCCTTCCCTCTGTCAAAATCTCACAGGCACTTCCACTGTTCCTGTTCCCTTTACCTCTATAGCGTTGAAGAGGACATCAGTGGACATACAGATCCCACAGGGAACATTTTGTGCTTGGAAATCACCTGCAAGACACACTCTTCTTCCCTGTGCACAGCATAAACATTGTGACACAGGTGCTCCAGGAATTCCTAGGACCTTACCAAAGACAGTTTTTGCAAAAGCAGAATTTTAACATCACCTTGATAATCCACTTCAAGGGCAACCAGGCTACAATGCCTTGCTTGCTCTAATGCAAGCTCTGCTTGCTACAAACTTCCTTAAAACAGGAGAAAATCCACAGCATCAACAGGTGAATGTTAGCTACAGCTAGGATGCAGTTATCAAGCACTGTCAGCATTTGGGCTCCAACAGTTTAGATTTATTCTGTATATTAGATTTATTTTAAAAATTTTATTCTCAACTGCAGCCTTTTCAAAATGAACGCTATGGAAACCTGCTAAATGTGATGCTCCACTGCGAAGGAATGCCAAGCTTCCTAAATGACAGTGTTCTGCATTAGTGGATTATACAAGATTTGCAGTACATAAAACAATTTAATAAATGGACTTCATTTGTAATCTCACAATAACGTACAGACAACACACATGCAAACACACAGACCTAGAACAAATGCATGTATTGTGATGACATTAAACTATTTGGATTAAGTAATTTTAAAGCTAGAGGTGCATTATAATATTCTAGGACAGCTCTGTATACATGCAAACCATGGACCAAGTGATTTCTGCAGCAAGATGGCATCTGGCTGAGATGGAGCTCTCTCCTGCTACAGCTGGACAGTGGCACCGGGAGACCCAACCTGCTTCAGCACAAGCATGTTGGGACCTGGAAAGAGTAAAGCTCCTAACATGCAGCACATGTACCTCCACATCCCACTGCAGATGTGGCTGACAAACCCGGCAAGATGTGCAGAGTGGTGCATGTCTCATGTAAAGACAGAGGCCTAATGGGGTGTTTAGTGTCATTTGAAATGCTCTGGAATATCTATGGCTATGTTTAAGCAATGGACTCAAGACTTAGATATCCGCAGGGCAGATGTTTATAGTTCAGCCAGTACCCCATATTTCCTTAAGTCCATGGAGAGAAATAGGCATTTAAGAGTGCAGGTCCTTTGGCCCATTTTATACATCAGAATGAAGATGCAATTAATCATGCCCCCGACTCCACTGACTAAATCACAGAGAGCACCCAGGCTGACTAACTTAGATGTTACACTGAAGAGGCCAATGTTTAGTCAGAGGCATCCTATCCCCACCTTGTTCTAATGAAGAACTTCAAGAGCCAGAGAAACTACCACATTCCCACAGAGACTGGACCAGCAGCTCATCACCTTCATTGTACAAACTGGGCTCTTCATCTTCTAGTCCAAAATGCTCTGACTCCAACTTCCAGCTTTGAATCTTGTTCTGCTTTTATCAGGTATATTAAAGAGATTATTGCTGCTAGAAGTTTTGTACCAACTGGTGGTGTGCTTAGACATGATTCTCTATCACCTTCTTCTTTACATAGTCAGTTAGACCAATGCTAGGTGCATACAAAGCTGTGCCAAGAAATGCAACCTCCAAGATATACAGGAGTGACACAGTGCAAGGGAACATGCTACCAACTATCTTCTGGCAGTTGAAAAAGTCATTGCACAGTGCAGAGAGGGGAACTCTCCCCATCAAATAAAGCCTCAGGCCAGCAACCATTTCAAAACATATATTTTAGGTATTTATCTTTAGAAAGATCAAGCCAATCCATATTTCATTAATTTCAAAGTAACCTCTCAAATACTGGTGACTGCAATGCTGTCCTCCTGATGGCACAGACAGCTCTGTGGCCTCTGGTGCTGCTCAGGGCTTTACCAAACAACAGCTGAGTGGGTAGCAGTACAATTCTCAGTCCCTTCAATTTCTCCTCTCTTACTGTTTGGGAAAGCAGTGAAGAGATTCAGAAAGTGAGGGAAGGCGATAGACTATCCTGTGAACAGTTAGACAGCTCAGAGGAGGGAGGGAGAAATGAACACAAAAGTGATCCCTTTTTGTTGCAAGAGGAAGCAGAGGAGCTGCTGGGTAATACCGAAGGCAGAGATGCAGGTGGGAGAACACTATCAGAATCCAAATTTTGAACCTTCCCAATTATGAGAATTCAAGTCAGACAACAAGCCCCCCCTTCATTCTCACACTGCTAAATAGCAAGCTAGCAATGTGGACCACATCTCACAACTCCCAAAGTTATTCTGAGACAGCCTGGCCCCACATATTTCTCCCAGGACCTGTGACATCAATGGATCCCGTATAATTCCAACACACCGTGGGCAGACTCCGCACTTCTAACCCCTAAGTAAAGATGTATCTAAAGGGACACTCTACGTTAAGTGGACAACATTGGGATCCTACTGGCTATTTCCTTGTGGAGCTCTCTGCCATCCCACCTTAAGTGTGCTAAGCCTCTTGATTTCCACCAGCTAGCAGCATGACATGAGAACAGGCCAAGTACAGACTCATGGCTTTTCCCCTGGGCCACAACACAGCAATTCCAGCGCCTCCTATGCATTGTACCTCCTACTGCATATATTATCCTAACAAAAGGGAACACTTGCTCCCCTTTATGCCTGACCCAGAAAGGATACCAGACTCTTGCAGTCCTCAAAATACAACTTGCCTCTCACTAAGTAGCAGCAGCAGACCCAAAAATTTTCTGCTGCAATACGTGCTGTAGTTTGGCAATTGAATTTCTGTCTGGCTTTAACTTCAGTTGGAGTCATGATAGCTCACCTGGGAACTGCTACCATAGTTTCCCTGCTTTCAGTTCTGGATGTCCCTGTGTTTCAGATGATGTAGTAGACAGCTAATAAGTAGCACACAAAATCTGGACTGCATTTGGCTTCAAAGTCAAGGGGAATCTGAGACAGAGGGAAGGATAAAGTAGCAGGGAGTCTGCGCTGGATCAGAAACTCCACCACCTATTTCAACGTGGGAATTTCAAGAAAAATTAATCTCTACGCAGCTTCTTTACCCCATGGTAGGAGAGCTGTATTCTTGGCTAAGAAGCATTACACCATGTTTCAGTGCAATGTGATTGATCACTGCAAGCAATCAATCTGTAGGTAAAATACGGCAAATGAGGGAAATTACAATGGAATATCAATGGCTTTTATTTATGTTTTTAATATGAATGTACTGCTCATGAGAGGCACCAGAAATACAAAATGGACAGGAGCAAAGCTGGGTTTTCTATTTGGCTGCACCAGTGTCTCCAGGAAGAGCAGCAGCACTCCAAGGATGACAGACTAACACTAACTTCATTTTCATGCCATTTGTACCCCTGAGGTTTCTGAGGCCTCAGAGGTGCCAGCAGACTTTCTAGGGGATAACACTTGCCGCTGGGCTTATTTTTATTTGTTTTTTATATGTACATCCAAACTGCAGCTATCAGAGTTGAGATTTAAATGGTCAAACCAAACCTCTAAATCTCCAGACTCTTGTAGAAGACCTCTCAATGAACCAGAACTGCCTCCTTTGCCCCATTCATAAATTATTCATCAGAGTAAAGCAGAAAAGTGACACATCCATTGCAGTTTCTCTTGGTAGTTTCCAAACATTACAGCAGCTGCTGGCTAGACTGAAATTCAGAGCAAGAGTTTCACAGGAACATCCTTCTAACAGAGACAGCTAGCTACAGCAGAGCACTCGCTCCTTTCACTGACAACTAAATGTGCCAAAATAACAGCATACTCACATACAGCACATTCAATTTTGCCTTTGAGACCCCTATTCACTCTCACTAAGCCCATTGTTTCCACTCACCTAATGGTCTACATCTGAAGGCAGCTGCTCCTTTTACCTTTACTGCTCCTGTACCTCTACTAAATTGGGTTCTCAGGATTTGCATGAGTGTACATAAGAGAAGAATCTGGCACTACTCTAAAGGTCCCCTTCAAAACAGATCTTTTTGATACATTTTAAAAAGAAAAAACACCCATGTACATGATAGACCAGCCCCTGGGAAGACACAGGCAAGAGCAGAATAAAACACGTGCAGTTGGTATTATTGCCTTTGACCTGACAACTGAATGTATAAGGGAAAACCCAGGAATACAAATTAAATAAATCATATAGCTGTACCTAAGGTTAGGATCATATGTAAATGCATTAAATGTATCTCCAAAAGTGATAAATACTTATCCCCACACCCTAATATTGCATATTAACTTGAAAAAGCCTGTGGAAAACTCATGAGCTGTATCAGATATTACCAGAAAAAAACACTGTGTATTAATCACTGCCTATATTATTTACGCAGAATTAAGAGAAATCCCATTGTAAGAGCTGGAACTATTTCTGTATGTTACATTCCCCAGGCTCAAATGATGAATGGGAAACAGAGCAGTAAAATAAAAATAGGCACTTTTCCAGGTAAATGTTGTTGCTTAAAAAAGCCAAAACAAAGCCCTAGTGAAATACTGTCACAAGGATAAAAACATTTATCTCAGTGTCACAAGAACGACTTTGGTTTTGCTGGTCTAATTAGGTAATAAAGAAATCACAGGTGAAGTGACTCCATGAGCTATCACCACACTTAAGAAGGACCCACGGCATGGCAAGGGACCAATGTGCCAGTATTATCACTTGCTGTCATATCATTTTAAGAATGAAATAGCTCCATTTAAGAAAGATTTTTAAAGAGAAGAAAATCAATACATGGTTAGAAGCTTGTCAAGATTCTAAGCAACAGCAAAACTGACAGAAAACAAACAAACAAAGAAAACCACGGTGGGCTTTGAGTTTTCAATGACTTTTCAAATTTTCCCAGGCCATTAATGCAGTGTAGGCTACACTGCACCTCCTGGGACACCACATATACCCAGCCCTGTATGCTCAGTGACTGCCAGGTATGTGAGAGAGGACACTCACAGCATTAGAGTTTGACATGACTAGCTCAGGATTCAGATTTTTGTTGTAACAAAGGTGATAAATAAGTAAAAATACTATTTTTTTAATGTAAAACAACATCATCAGGAAAAGGATAAAGAAAGTAAAAGTCTTAACTTGCCAGAACTTCCATCAAAAGTGCATCTGAGATTTCAGGATTAGGTCCACTAATTATTATCTTGAAGAAATATAAAATCTGTCCAAACATCTTAAAGCTCAAATATTCACTTAAATTTAATTCCTGCTTTTAAAAAAAATGGAGATCCAGTTGCAACCACAGACCAGATTAACACAGAAACCAGCTGTGTGTGTTTTAGGTGGCCCATAAAAACACAGGCATTAATTAAAGAAAACATCTGTGTCAGTGTAACAGTTTCCTCGTTTTGAAATTTCATTGACAGTGTCTCAAAAATGAGTTCTTCCAAGGAAAATCTTTCACTCAGGTCCAGGGAGACTGGCCCAAGTGACAGCAAGAAAGAGCTGTGATTTAGCAGCCTGGGGGGCCAGATCCTGCTCCCATTTGAATTAGAGGCAAAAACTATTGTCTCTGGCAGACGAATTTGAATTGTGGACAGTCCCTGGTGCACAGCTCTGCGTGCAGATCCATCACTCCAGCCTTTGCTCATCTCGCAGAGGTGTGGATATGCGGATCCATTTTGCCACGCTCAGATGCACCAGACAAAAATCCCAGCAGAAGCTGGAGCCCTTTGCTGAATGGCAGCGGGGGAATCCCTGCCTGTCCATCTTTCCCTGACTTCAGAGACCAGCAAGGAAAATGTGTGAGAGGTTTTTAATAATTCTATGACATTGTGTATGTAAATTAGGTTAATCCTATACTTTAATCGACCAACGTAATCTCAGGTGGTTCATTATTTTTTCTTATTGATAGAGAACATCCTAATCAAAGATTATAATGACCTCTAGGATCAGTAGTTTAAGCAAATAATAATTTAAATTTCCCCATGTTAAAAAAGTTCCAGCACCAGACATTACCCAGGCATTTAAAACACATAATGAAAGGGGTACAATGCAATCACATAGCCTATGCAATTCCACTGGAAAAAAAAATGTTTGCAGAAGTTCCTGTTCAGTTCCCTTAGTTGAATTCACAGGTCACATAGCACTGCACCTTCCTCTTAAAAACTACTGCTGGAAAAAAGCACTATTACTGGAGTTGGAAAAGGAAGCATTTCCTTAAAAAGCCAGCAAAGCATTTTACTACAGAACTTAATTAAAGGATGGAGAATACTTTGGCTGCTTCTTGAACACGTCAACACAAGGCATGAGAGAACCACATACTACATTTGTACTAAACATTGACATTTCCCCTCCCAGGGGAGGCAAAATACACATTCGAGTGCTTCGCTTGAAAGGAGGGAGGGGCCAGGAGCCCAACAGGTACCCTTTCCAAGCTTCAGGTTATTTGAAATAAGTTGTTTTGAAAGCAAAGAGCCCTGAAGCCATCACGTTTCCCACCGCCCCGGTGCACACCCGCCCTCCTCCAGCCCCGAACTGCCTCCGGCTGCCGGCGCCGCCCGCATGCGGGACTCTGCACCCCCCACCCCCCGGTACACCGGCAGCCCCGCCGCCCCCCCGGGTCAGGCCAACAGGCAAAACACACAAATATATTTCCATCAGCACAAGATGGCAACCAGCACTTCTTCCGGCAGAGCAGCTGGCTTTTTTTTTTTTTTTCGGTCCTTAAGGAAGGAGGGCGAGATGATTTAAAACGCATCCCGAGTTGGTTTAAAAAAAAAAAAAAAAAGACAGCAAGACAAATATTTCCGCTAGTAATGCCGGAGGATAGGCAAGATAGCCCCCACACCCTCCAGCTCATCCCCCCCACCCCCATCATGGTCATCAACTTGGCGAAGTTGGCCGAGCCCCGACGCCCCGAGCCCCCGCTGCCCCCCAGCCCCCCTCGAAAAAGGGGACACGCCAGCAGCCCCCGCATCACCAGCGACCCTCTTCAAGGCAGGGGGAGACGGGCAGATACCAAGCAAAGATGCAGCCTCCCCAGCGATGGGGGGCTCGGCACACACCGTGAGGGGCTGAGCGGGGGGCGTCTGGGTAGCCCCGAGCCCGACACCCCGCCACTTACTTCCAGTCACCGGAGGCGCCAGCAGCAGCCACTTACCATCATGTTTCCTTGCATTTTAGCCGTTTGGAACATCGCCTTTTCCTTCATTTTTGCCGTGTGTGTGTGCGCGGGTGCTGTTCTCACAGAGTTACTTAATCCAGCGGCTGGATCACTTGAGTGAAGAACTGCTGAGCACTTGCGATGGCTTTCAGGTGTGGAGTAGAGGGGACTACGAGCAGCAAAGGGGAAGGATGCTCCTTTTTTTTTTTTTTCCCCCTACTCCCTTTCAATATATTTTTTTTCCTTTTGCTCAAAAAAAAAACAAAACACCAAACAATAAAAATAAACCAGCCCCTCTCAAAGAGGAGAGGAGGCAGGAGCGGCGAGGGGCAACCACGCTCAGCAACACCCGGATTCAGCTTTTGCCCTGCAGGAGCCGGGGTGGGGTGGGCAGGAGGGAGCCGCACACACGCCCCCCGCCCCGGCCATGCCCGGCCGCCGCCCCGGGCCCGGCCGGTCGCACCGAGCCGAGAACCCCCCCCCCCGGGGGAGACCAGTTGCAGAAAAGAGGGGGGCTGGGGAAACAATAAATAAAAAGACGGAGCTGGAGAGGGCGGAGGGGTGGCTACCCCTTCCCCTGGCTGTGCCCGGCTCGCTGCTCTCCTGGGGAGGGCGTGGGGGGGTGCACACGCTTTTTACAAATAGGAACCGGGGAATAAGAGAAGGTGGGGTAGAGGAGCCGCCTCTCCCGGCGTTAACTGTTCACCAGCTAGAGCCGGCGCGGCCCCGGCCAGGCCACGGCTGCTGCGGGGAACGGCGATAACGCTGCCGCGGTTCCACGGCTGCGCCCCAGCCCGCCTCCCCGCAGACCCCCGGCACTGCCACCCCCTGGCCCCGCCGCCCCCCAGCCTGTAGGACGCGCGGGAGGCTGTGGTGGGGAGGGGGCGCTTCCAGGGACCTGTCC
This sequence comes from Syrrhaptes paradoxus, assembly GCA_013400615.1. Lineage (NCBI taxonomy): Eukaryota > Metazoa > Chordata > Aves > Pterocliformes > Pteroclidae > Syrrhaptes > Syrrhaptes paradoxus. The sequence continues at coordinate 31,401 of VZTO01003721.1, forward strand.
CCACGCCGGGATTTGGGATCCGGGGTGAAGCCCTGCGCACTCCGCAGGTGGATGCCAGAGCTCCCTCCCCCCCGACGAGGAAATGCAAAGAGAAGGGCACGGCCCGTGTGTCGGTGTCTGAACCCCGGCCGTGCCCTCTGCTCCTTTCTAGAGGGGTCCACGTTTCTTCTGTGAGGTTTTCCCCGTCCCCCAGTTGAGCTGTCCCACAGGTCGCTGGAGCAGCTGCTGGAAGATGGTCCTCTCCTGCTGCCCTTGCAGGAACGCGTTCTCTTCTCACCTTGGTGCAGTTTTCCAGGGACACAGCCTTGCCACCCATCCCAAAGATTTGCACCTCAGCTTGCACACATGGAAAAACAGCCTTCCCGAGAGCTGTCTCTTTTGTCTGTCCCTGATTCATCAGAAGCAATGACAGTCATCTCTAGGAGAACTAGGTGGTCACTGATTTCATTTGGCATGAGCAGGACTGCTTCAGATGTTGCCTACTCGAAAGGAGAGAAAAAAACTCTGAGAAAAAAAGTGATTTTCTTAATGAGAAGGGAAACTAAGAAAAAGAAGAAGCAGGAACTCTTATTTTCATCCAAAGTTTAACCAAGACAATGGCTAGAGCAGAAGCTCTCTTTTTTTTCAGTAGGGGAACTGCACGCACTTCCATAGTTCCTTTCGTAATGCCCATCTAGAGCACCTTGAACTCTGGTCCTTCACAGCTTGTAGTATCTTCATTTCGTAGGCAATGGCTGCCCACTAGAAATAGGGAACAATGTGTGCAGTCCCATAGTGTTGCTCACACTATATTTTTCCATAAGCCACCCAGCTGTTGAAAGATACTAAAATATAAAATCTATCACCCAAGGCACTAAGCATGTATCTTGAAAATTACAGTAATGGGGAAGTGAGACTCCAAGACACCCATGGGAAATGCCAACAGCAGACAATGCTGGTGCCCCTAAGGACTACCTGTGGAAGCTTTTGTTCTACAAAAATGTCACCCTTTACTTGCAGGACTTGACTATTTTCTCTCTTGTCTTTATTTGGGAACTACTTTCACCTCATACATGGTGCATCTTGAGCAGGAAGTCATTCATTATGTTCCTCAGACTCTTGTCTCTTGCTTTATTTACTTCAATTTTAATGTTTTATTAGGCAGTTCCTGTTGCATCTCAGTATTTTACCCTTAGGTGTTTTAATTATGTATAAACGCAAAATATTTGTTATCTACTTCACAGTCAGTAGTCCCATCTGCCTCCTGCATTAGTTTATACACCAATAGAATTGCTTACCGTATATTGAACTCTGACAATAGTGAGGTTTTGGATATTTTTCCCTCAGCTTTGTCATAATGCAGTTACTGTGTATGTCTGCTTATTTTTATTGGTGTTAACTGTAGCAATTGCCTTGACTAAAACAGCTTTGTTTAAAGTTGAGACTACTGGCAAAATGCTTAGTTTCACCTTTGACAATATCTAGTTGTTGGGTTTTTTTATTATTAAATACCAACCAGGATCCATTTGGTCAGCATTTGTACATTACTGTGTTTCCACTTCTTCCCTGAACTATGTCCCCATCATCATAATCCAGAGATTTCATGAGAAACGGGACAGTGTTTCTCAACACTGTGCAAAATTATGATATTGGTGATGCTGGGGCAAAAAATCTCATTATGAGAGAAAAATTCTTGAGACCTTTTAGTTTTGGGGGTTTGTATTTGTTTTTGTTTTTGTTTTACTCATTTGACACTTTGAGAAAAGAGGTAGTGAACAGTTTATCTCTGAAAGTTTTATGACCAGAGTCCACCTTTGGAGGTTTCCAAAAGCTGACTGGATAAAGCCCTGAGTAACCTGGTCAGATCTGAGAGCTCACACTGCTCTGAGCAGCAGCTCAGGTTAGAGACCTCCTGAGGTTCCTTCCAGCCTACATTATCCTGTGACCCAAGATTAAAATGTCTGCTTAAGAAATGACTGTTGTGTCGCTTCCTAAGATGATTCCAAAACTGCATCCCTCACATTCCTAAAGACTTCAGGTTCTGCCAATCATGACTTTCACTGATATTTTTTCATGTCTAAACCACTTTCATTTGGCAGACAGAACAGCTGAGACTTGCTCTCAGATCTTGAAACGCGAGACTAAGTCGTGCTGTAGATTTGTACCTCGAGCTGTGGCTAGGTGATTCCATAGCAAATGGTCAATGAATGCCCCTCAGCTTTGCGACATTTGAGGCAGCTACAAGTGATATTACCACATTACTCCCTTGAGCACATTAACCCCACTGGACTCCTTTTCATCTGTCATTCAAAAAAACTATAGAGCTTTTCTTCTTGATGGATGTTCTCCATGTTACTTTAATGGAAAGTCACTAGATACAATAAATACTCTCACCAAACAAGGAATAATTTTTTTTTATGACTAGGAAGTAAAATAGTAAATGCAGGAAGATGATCTGAAACATCTTCCACATTTTTGTAGGGAACATTTTTTACTTGCTTTGAATGATGTGGAAGGATAGCCAATCACCCCAGGACTCAAGAAGATAATATGATTTAAGCAGCTAAAAAGCTTGCTGGTGGCTATGATGAATTTAAAGCCAAAGATCTGGCCCAGGTAACCTCAATACAAAAATGCTTCTTCATGGTGTCAGCCTCTTTATCAGAGGAAAATTGTAAAAATTCCTGACTTTTGCATTCATTGGTTTAGTCCCAGTGCACCTCCTTTGTCAGTAGTTACTTTTGATATAAACATGGGAAAGTTCATCCCAGACTCAGCAGCATCTTAACAGCAAGATCCTAAGTGAAACCCCTGTACAAGGAGAGGTTTTTTTTACAATCTGTCCTTTTGTATCCAAGGTACACACCAGGAGGAAAAGCCTGGGAACTCAGACAGGCTTCGTTCAATATCTGATCTAGAGATATTCTCCCTATCGCAGGTACTATGACAAAACCAACACAGCATCTTCATCCACCAACATTTTTATAGGCCATTTTGGGGAAATGTGTTTTTCTCATATCCATCACAGAATGAGATACATGAAAAAAAAGCCTTAGAGATATTCTATTCTTTGTGGGTTTCAATACTCTGAGGCTGACTTTCTTTATCTGAAAAGGAACACAGGCTACAATGCTTACATCCTGTTCACAATACTTTATTTAAAGCTATGATGATAAGAGAGTGGGAGAATTTATTTTATCAAATAAAATCCATTCAATGCATTTGATGCTGGCTCTCCTTCTCACTAGCCAAACAAGCCTAGGAAAAGTCCTGAAGAGAAGGAAAGAATTCATTTCACACAGTATTAGCTGTTTGCACAGCACAGACTTTTATTTATTCAGTATTTTTAAAGAAAAATATTTTAAGGATGTAAGATCACAGACAAATACAACAGCTGTTGTACTAAAAGTCAGTTCTAAGAGTATCAGGATTTCACCCTCCTTAATTTAAGGTTACTTTTTCTTCTCCCCAATAAAACAATGTGTTTTCAAAATATAACAAACGGCTTTTTCTTTTCAGTCAGACCCTTTTGCGAGGATCCCATCTTCTTCCTGTTAGCCTGTGCTATAGGCTTCTCTCCAGCCTCATTTCAAGACTGTGCTCTCTAAGATCAGGCCAAGTCATACCACACCTTCCACCGGAATTCTCCCCATCCTTTACATCCCTTCAGACCCAGGTCCACAGCACAGTGTTTCATCATGAGACCCACGTCTTCTTCCCTTCACTGGGCCAGTATGTTGAACTGAGCATGAGGGGAATCTGATTTGGATTTTCTGTCAAGCAAGCTGAGGAGGAACTCAACCCAAATGCTTGAGATCAGAGGATCATTCAGGCTGGAAGGACCTCAGGAGGTCTCTGGCCCAATCTCCTGCTCAAGCAGGGTCAGTTCTGATGTCAGACCAGGTTGCTCAGGGCTTTGTCAAATCATGTCTTGAAATCCTCCAGGGATAGGGACTGCACAGCCTCACAGGGAAAAAGATCTTCCTTATATTCAGTCTGAACTTCCCTTGTTTCAATTTATGCCCACTGCCTCTCATCCTCCTGCCATAATTCACTGTGAAGAACTTGGCTCCATCTTCTTGATAACCTCCCTTCTTGCTATCAAGGGAGTTCTTAGCAGCAACTGGAAAGCTGCTATTAGGTCCTCCCAAACCCATCTCTTCTTCAGGCTGAACAAGTCCACCTCCCCCTATCCTCTCTGCAAGGGGTAACTGTTCCAGCCCCTGACCATCTTGGTGGCTTTCTGTTGAACTTGCTCCAATTTGTATCAGTCTTGTACTGAGGGCCCAAAGTGGACCACATATGTGGTCTAACGAGTGCCAAGAAAAGGAAGCAATTGATGAGGGAGAGATGGTCTGTACTACTTGCTTTGCTATTAAATTAAAGGAATCAAGAGGAATGGGATTGGTGATATCCCAAATGAAATGCTTGAATGTTACATTGTGCAAGCCTAATGGAAGGAAGGAACAGAGCTTTAGTGTCAGTAAACACATTCCATAATGGTATTTAGTAGTACAACACATTAAAAAAAAAAAAAGNCCAAGAAAAGGAAGCAATTGATGAGGGAGAGATGGTCTGTACTACTTGCTTTGCTATTAAACTAAAGGAATCAAGAGGAATGGGATTGGTGATATCCCAAATGAAATGCTTGAATGTTACATTGTGCAAGCCTAATGGAAGGAAGGAACAGAGCTTTAGTGTCAGTAAACACACTCCATAATGGTATTTAGTAGTACAACACATTAAAA
>VZTO01003721.1:37300-64205 GCA_013400615.1 Syrrhaptes paradoxus
GGATCCCATCTTCTTCCTGTTAGCCTGTGCTACAGGCTTCTCTCCAGCCTCATTTCAAGACTGTGCTCTCTAAGATCAGGCCAAGTCATACCACACCTTCCACTGGAATTCTCCCCATCCTTAACATCCCTTCAGACCCAGGTCCACAGCACAGTGTTTCATCATGAGACCCACGTCTTCTTCCCTTCACTGGGCCAGTATGTTGAACTGAGCATGAGGGGAATCTGATTTGGATTTTCTGTCAAGCAAGCTGAGGAGGAACCCAACCCAAATGCTTGAGATCAGAGGATCATTCAGGCTGGAAGGACCTCAGGAGGTCTTTGGCCCAACCTCCTGCTCAAGCAGGGTCAGTTCTGATGTCAGACCAGGTTGCTCAGGGCTTTGTCAAATCATGTCTTGAAATCCTCCAGGGATAGGGACTGCACAGCCTCACAGGGAAAAAGATCTTCCTTATATTCAGTCTGAACTTCCCTTGTTTCAATTTATGCCCACTGCCTCTCATCCTCCTGCCATAATTCACTGTGAAGAACTTGGCTCCATCTTCTTGATAACCTCCCTTCTTGCTATCAAGGGAGTTCTTAGCAGCAACTGGAAAGCTGCTATCAGGTCCTCCCAAACCCATCTCTTCTTCAGGCTGAACAAGTCCACCTCCCCCTATCCTCTCTGCAAGGGGTAACTGTTCCAGCCCCTGACCATCTTGGTGGCTTTCTGTTGAACTTGCTCCAATTTGTATCAGTCTTGTACTGAGGGCCCAAAGTGGACCACATATGTGGTCTAACGAGTGCCAAGAAAAGGAAGTAATTGATGAGGGAGAGATGGTCTGTACTACTTGCTTTGCTATTAAATTAAAGGAATCAAGAGGAATGGGATTGGTGATATCCCAAATGAAATGCTTGAATGTTACATTGTGCAAGCCTAATGGAAGGAAGGAACAGAGCTTTAGTGTCAGTAAACACATTCCATAAAGGTATTTAGTAATACAACACATTAAAAAAAAAAAAAAGTTACAGCAAGAAAAAAAAGGTTGCTTAAGTAGACCAATTTTGAGTTTTCTTACTCAAGCCATCCTACATGTCTACTCTGAAAAACCTTCACTCATACTGTGCTAGAACTTTGTCCATGTATTTACAACTGCAGTGACTGCTTCTTCTAGTAAAGAGAAAACATTGGAGGTCAAATAAGCCACCTTTGTTAACCCAAATGGGAGACTCTGAAAAAAAGGGAAATTATGTTATCTCAGACATTCTGAGGGAAAAGAAATATGATAGAAACAACTGAATTTTAGAATGATTTGCCTTTGGACCATTAATCTTTTTTTTAACCCTTACTTGAATTTTTGTGGGTTACTGCTAAATTTGTCACTGCACGGTGACATTCTCCTCCTCTCTCCATGTTCTCCACCTTATTTCTTTGCAAGCATGGCCATTCACGTCTCATCCCTCTCAGTGAGATGCAAGACTAAGCAACTTTTCAGGAAATTTGTGACGGTATAGCTGAAAACTCTTGCTTTTGAGAAAAGACTTACTGATGTGTTCCTGCTACACCAATAGTAATGTATTTTCCCAAAGGTATAATTGGATGGTTTGTTTGTCACGTACCAGCTCCATCCTGGGGGAAGCAGTGGGGAGCTCAACACATCTGATTTCTTCTGATGCTACTTAGAAACTAAATGTCGATATATGTGCTTTGACATTTAGTTCTTAGAAAACATGGCAATTTGTTAGATTCATCGGGGATTTGGCTTGAGACGCATCACCTCTGGACAGCTATCTGGAATGCAGTCAACTCCACATTATCTGTGAGTGAATTATTCATCTGCAAATAGACCATAACATCAATACAGAGATCCCCAGCTTGTTTTCCTGTAGTCCATGATGAACCTAAGAGCTTACAGGCTCACATGGGGCACTGTCTTCATGTTGTTATGCTGACACCTCAACTAGCCTAGAAAGAAACATCCACTGTGCTCTCATAAAAACAGATCAGATGGAAGATCTCATGCTAAGATCCATAGCACTAATGGACATGTTGTATTTTTACCTTGTTAGGCAGAAGTACCAAGCATACATTTCAAATTCTGGGACTCAAATGAGTCCCTGTCCATACTGAGCATGCAAGCTTTCTTGCTAAGACAGACAGAAGCTATGCTCCATAGTGCAGCCTGGGCATGAAGCAACGCTGGTAGTTGCAGGCTAGGACAGCAGGGCAAAATCTGGAGGATTTCTACTAGAAGTAGAGATTCCCCCTTAAAGCTTCTGGGTTGGTTTTTTTTTTTTTTTTGCTTTTCCATCTTCTGAACTCCATTAATAAAAGCTAAAAATAGACCGAATTCAAATAATTACTCTTGCATGAATGAAATTGTTGAAGTTGCTAAGGGATTCAGAGTAGGAGGAAAAGTATTCAGAATATAATTTCTGCATAATGGTTGGGTGTGTGAAATTTGAATACATGGTAATGCTAGGAAAATCTGGGCAGGCTCATTAGACTCACTGGTGGCAATAGGAAAATGCTAATAGGACACATTACGAGACCTTGCGTTTCAGACAGGTACCACTTCTGGTTAACCAGAGCTAGTATTTCTTTATACTTTAAAAACTACAAGTCCTGTAGTAGAAATGCCATACACCTCATTAAGCACTTTTAGCAAACATCCTTACCCTTAAATGTTCTTTGGATTTCCAGCTGGACTGCACCAATTCCAGTGTCTAACCAATAGATCCCATTGTCTTTGCTAAATTAAGAGTATCCTGTGCTACCCAGCTTATCCCAGCAGAAGTGGGCACTTCAGACTTTAAAAAAAAAAAAAAACACATAAAAATATGCAAAAGCACAACTAAAACATAGCATGCTAAAAGCAACATATGTGCTCAGTTTTTTCATTAGCACTGAATTGAAAATATAGACAGATTTGTGTTAAACATCTGAAAGTTTGTTATGCAACAGGTTTTATCCTCTAAACCAATTTTAATTTAATTTATACCATTCTGACAGTTACATTTTTTAATGACAATTAAAGGCAAAAAGCATCAAAGTCCCTCTCACTCAAGTGTTCACTCCTGACAATGACTCCAGCCAAATTGGAAAGTTACCAAAACCACAAGTCCTAGAACCAAGAAGAATTTCACATATTCCCAAGAAAATGCCAACTGTTAGGAGCCAAGCAAGTTCATCCCACTGAAACCAACAGAAGTCCTGCCATTGAATCCCACAGCTACAGCCAGGGTCTAGCCATAAACTTTCCTTCAGTGTGAAACACCATGAGTCAAGCTCACTATGGGTATAAAACAGCACAACTCCCAACTTAGCCAAGTAGACAGTCTGGACCCATGAATGAACCTTCTTTTTAATACATGCCCTGGTGACGGCATATTGGACAGGCAGCATTCTGCCTTTGGTATATGTTATTTCACTATTTCATTATTTCAGTGCAGTAGTCTTGCAGGTAACTTATTTTGTGCATATCAATATATTTCTATTTAATTCATGAAACTGTATAGGATCTTTTAGGTAGGTAATTTAATGCTTGCCAACTTCCATTAATTTTTAACTAGACTTTCTAGCCTGGAAGACATACTGAAACATTCCAATTTCAGATCAGGTGGGTCTACGTTTTGATTAAAGAGCCAATTTTTAATTTTTTTTTCTTTCATTGTGATACGGCTGATTAAATTTCTCTGCTAATTATCTGTATTACCTCAGAACACCCTGTGCCTGACAAAAGTATTTCAACAAAATAAGACTACATTTAATTGCATTACTCCTTTTTTTTTATGACAAGAGGTTGACATAAGCCCGTTAATTCACTTTGAGTTCTTCTCCACCTTGAGGGCAATGCTAATGCTTCTTGCTGTTGGATGATGTTCCTACCATAGCTACCGATATTTTTTGCTCACTTTTCAGTGGACTTTCAATGGAATTTCATTACAGTGGGTGACCAGATCTTGCAACATAGGCATTGGAACACACAATTTATCCTTCCTAGCTGTATGTAGTAAGTTAAACTCAAGTTCTCAGTTATTTGAGATTAGGTACCTCAGTCCTTTTGAAGAAGTGGATATCATGCCTACAGGTAAACTGTATTGTCGATTGGTGTGAACCAGTTAGGATGGTGTTATGGAGCTCACCAAAGTCAAGGACTTAGTTAATCTCTTGTGCCAATCACTTAACTTTCTTTAGTTGATTCTATGAAAGCATGAACTCTCTAGGGCAGAGCCTTATTTTTATCACATTTATAAAATGCTGGAGCAAACAGGGCCCTGATTTCTATCCAATAAAATAAAATATTACACTAGAATAACGCTTTTCCAGTGTCAGTAAGATGGGTCCAGACCAAGATTTTGTCTCTGACTGCCTAAAACATTTAGATAGAACAATCAAGGATCTGATTGCTTTGGTCAGGTTTCAGCTCTAAATCAAGCTATTTAGAACGATAACATACATCATCATTTTGCCTTCAGTTAAAGACTCAGTGCTGCCTAATATGAGACCAACACTTTTCCCAGTGAAAACAGAAGCAGCTTTGGGAAAGTTATTAATTTTTCTAGATATCAAGTTAGGTTGCCAGCTTTGGGGTAGGAGAACCAAAGTTTACACCTGCCTTTGGCTTTATTTTCATTAAAAGATACGGTCATAAGCTCATTTTACTTCGAATCATAAATGAACATATATTCTCAATTTGATTTCTAAAGCATCCTGTTGTGTCTAATTTAGACACAGTCATTTAAATGTGGGGAAACAGCTAAGTAAGGAAAATGGTGTTCTTTGCAACAAATGCCTGGAAAACAACAAAGAACAAGCTCCATGAGTCCCATCAGAAAGAGTAAGGATTATGCTATCCTTCTCTTAAAAAGACACATAGATATAAACTGACAAACCAAATCCACCAACTGCAATAGGGTTTAAGAAATTTAGCTATTGACACTCCTTATGGGAAGGTGACTGGGACCTCTGTAGTGTCTCAGTTAACTTAGGCAGATATGGTGTGTTTAAATAAATAAATAGGAACAATACTGTTTTGCTTCAATACAGTGATACAAACAGTAGCTTACATATGTATTCTACAGAAAGGTACGAGAAAAAAATGCCCCTTGCTCAAAACTTTGTCCCTCCCTCTCTGTAATTACCCAAGAGGAGTCACAGCTCAGGCAGCTCACCCGGCTCCCAAGGGACCACTCTGCACGGAGGAGCAGCAAAGCTCGAGCCATCCCTTCGGAGCAAAAACTTGTGTCTGGGGTGTGTGGGGAGAAGAAGGCTCATGCTGTGATCTGGTCACTGTGGCACCATTATAGCTCCTTTGCACGTGGCACAGAGGAGCGTAATTTCAAACAGCCTTTTGGGTGCTGCCACCTCTAGCAAGCACATTCCCCAGCTGATCCCAAAATCAAGGGGTTCTAAAGACGTGCCTTCTGAAGCAGCAGTGAATGAGGGATCCTGGCCAAGGCTGTTGACAGGAGGAGACTTTGAGCTGTGGGCTCGGTGGACAGGCGAAGGCCAGGGCTGTGATGGAAAGCAGGCTTGTCTGGTATGCAGTGCAGAGCCTCTTTGTGATTTCAGTGGGCTTTCATTATCTATTTTGTTTTCTATTTCAGTCTTAGTTGTTCTTTTCTTTTTTTCTGAGAGACGAATAGAGTTCAGTGGTTGGTTTGGCAAGATGATATTTACATGTAATTTTTTTGCATAACAAAATATAATTAGAAAATGTAAATATAACTTAACTCCATTACTGCACTGAACAATAAAATGACCACAACACAGGCTACTCTGGCTCTCCGATAATTCATCATCCAAATTACACACCACATCTCCATTAGACAGTCCTTTTCCACAAAATTCATCTTGTCTTGTCACGGCTGAAAAAGAAAACCGGTTTATTAAATATCAGAACAAGTGAAACAATGAAGTTCAGTGTTTGGAATACAGCAAGAGAAACCATGTTGAAGTAGAGCTCATTAAAACCTTCTCTTACAAACAAGAATATATTTTTGTGCTGAATTTTTTTAAGAAAAAAATATTCTGCCTGAGTAACTTGGTTTTGAAATGCAGCTGTTTTGCATCATGGGAGTTCATATGCCATTAACGCTTTCTATAAGCCTGGATCCTTGGTTAAATGACATTTGCTTTCAACTACTGTATTCTTTACCAGCTGTATTATGCACATCCTGGATATGAACAGTGTGACTTGCACAAGGAATCTTAACTAGAAACAACAAGGGCATAAAAAGACAAAGGCATGGTTACAAGACTGAAAATTTCTCCCTTCTAAATACCTTTTCTTTTTGCTCGTGTTTTGGTTGTGAATGCTTCTGTGGAAAGGACATTCTAGCCATGAAAACTTTTATTTATCAAAACCTGCAAATTGCATCTCAGAATAGTTTAGTTTGAAAAGATTTGATTAAATATTTATTAAGCCCCAGTCGGCCTGGGCTCATATACACTTGGGCTCCTACATGCAAGTGTTCTGGTTTGGAGGAGCCATGGTGCTCCAAAGCTTGCCTCTGTGCTTGTATTGCTGACACATCAACATGCAGCAACCACTCTACAGCTTTGGAGCAAGGTGTCCTCTCCTCAGCCCTTCCCAGATGGAAAGAGCTGCGTCTCAAAGTCCTACTGTAGTCAGAAGTGGATTGAGATTCTAACCTCAGGCAGCCATTCACTCTCTCTTCTGTCTCCCATTCACTTACACACAAATTCTTGCTGCCTCCTTGAAATCCAAGTGTTCAGTGTTTTTACAGAATGCAAAGAAAATAACTTCTGAACTGAAAACAGGTCTTAAAAACCTGAGCCAAAGTCAGAGTGGAGCAATTTGATACAACTCCAAATGCTGCATAAAATTGGCCATTACAGTTGTTATGCCTTACTCCCTCTTAAAATCATTGCCACTTTTTTTCAATGATGAAACTGTTCCCCGGTTCATTTTAACATAAAGCCTGTTAAAGCAGTTGTTCTGATACTGTTTCCCTCTCTTGTAAAAGAATTTGAAATCAAAGGTGCTTATGAGACGGGAGCTCAAAATGCTTATCTTGGTGTTCTCTTTTTCCTGCTGTTCCTTGGGCTGCTCTTGCCTATATAATAAATACTCCATCTACTCTGGTTTCAGCTGAGTCTGACTTCTGTGTGAATTTATGCATCTATGAAGTGAATAAATTAGATGTGAGCTGAGATGATGGAATGTAAGGGAAATTCTTTTTTTTTTTCTTTGTAAATCCCACAGATTCATTCTAATGCCATAGCTATTGTTTTTAAAAATAAAAATGGAAGACTGGCAGTTGACTTAACATGCTAGCTCTGTGATATTTAGAGAGCTGAATTCAGAGCCAGGCTCCTGCACATGTAAAATGGACATAGGTGTTTCTTTTCACTTCATGTGCATTACAGAACAATTGAGTCATTCTAAGTCCTGTACGAGAGGCGGTGCACAAACCCCTGACCATTTCTGGGCATTGTGCTCATGATCCAGGTTTTCTTCTCTTGTCTCTCTCCCCATCTACTCCCAAACCTTTTTAAATGGCCTATCTTTGAAAGCGATCAACCTACACTTTAGATTTTATTTCATTTTTGTAAATTATTTTCCATTGCTTCTCTTCATTCTCTCAACCAAGAGTGTGTTTTTATTAAAATAGTCTGTGGTCTACAGTGGTCAATTCTCAGGCTTGAACTAACAACAAATACCTTCATGTCTTCATTTAGCAGGTTTAGTGGAAATCTGCATGGTGCCCTACAGATTACATAGTCCTAGCCTCTAAAACTAAAATCCTTTGACATTGTTATGAATACAGAAGCAATTAAGTAACGGACATAAGTTTGTAAATCTTAGTAACTACTGAGCACCAATGCAGCACAAAAGAAAGATGGTTCAATGAAGACTTCTCATGTTTGTTGATATTGCTTCATAGCCTCAGGCAAGACACGTTCTTGAAATGTCTATAAATGGCCCACTGACTTTAATGGGGCTGAGTGCCAGGGAGCAGCACAAACAGGGCTGCCCCATGAGGGAGAATGAGCCAGGAATGGAGGGTGACATGGCACAAGCGCTCACTGACAGGGCACCATCCCACAGCATCAGAGTAGGGATGGGGTGTGGTAGGTCCACCCACACGGTGTACGGTTGGGTCAGGTCCAGGTCTATTCAGAGAGCTCCAGCAGGAGATCGGTCTGGAGACAAGCTGCCAGCACTGTAGGTTTGGGGTGCATCCAGGAAGGGCAGGCAGTGCCAGGACAGCAGGAGACAGGGCTGGGCCTGGGGACACCTTCAACATAGTTTAAGCAAGCCCTGGATACCTGAGCCCGAGTTTAAGCAGACCTCCTGGGCCATGAGCAGAGAGTATGGGCAGAGGTCCAAGATGAGGCTGTTCAGGGCAAAAAAAGCTTGTTAGTGCACTCACAACCCTGACATTAAGTGCCAAAAATCTTTGAGGACCCAGATCTTAGCTTCTCTGTACACCAATCCATGGAAGAATCAGGACACTACTATTTCTGTTCCAGGCTTATCTTTAGAAAGCATTTATTGGTATTCAGGGTTTAACTTAGAGGCCAAAAGTAAAGCCATTACTGTCAAGAAAAGAGCTTGCCCAGCAATAATGCAAACACTCAGGTCTTACCTACATACTCTATTCTTCAATGTTCACTAACAAAAAGAAAAAAAAATTAGATTGAATGGCAGAATTTGTTAGTCTGCTTGTGCCCAGCAGACCCCATGCAGCTCCTCCAGGTGCTGAGCAGGGTCCATGCAGCGGGTGAATACCCTGGGTGCTGCCTTCTGTAACCAGCCTTGCTCACAAAGCTTACAAAGCAGAGCTGTGTCATCTTCCCTGTGGGGGAGTTCTGTGCCACCCAAAGAGTCCTGAAATCACAAATTTCGGAAAACGTAGGATTCAGGACACCCAGGATGGGAGCTCTATGCAGTTCTACTTCAGCACAGAGGGGCTAGTTGGGAACAATTAAAAAAACCCCAACCCCTAAATCACAGAAACTCCTTACTCAGCAGAGCTATTCTCTGTGCACCTTCTGACTTGAGGAGTTTGTGCTGGTTTCTGCCTTCAGACACATTCCCCAGTGCAACCAGAATTTGTCCAGTCTAAGAAACCCCATCACATGTCTGGGACCTACAAGACATGAATTACTGGGACAAATGCCAAGCTTTGACTTCTCCTAAGGAGATTCTGAATTCAAAGTCTGAGGAGGCTGACCCCTCCCTGGATTTTGAGAGAAGCCACCCTGGCCAGAGCAATTAGTGGGCTCTCCACTGGTACAGTGGTCTTCCTTTTCCACCTACCCAGTATTCAAATATCCAAATGCTTTTTTTTCTTTTTTGTTAGTTTTAAAAAATATTTCATCCCAAACACAAGCAGCTGACTCTCCTCTGCCTGCTTTGGAGGTGCTGTCCCTGAGATGAACTGTAGAGCCATGGGCACATTAATTTATGATACACCTTTCACCACTGATCATTTGTTGCCTACCCCATTTTCCCAGGGACTTACTCTAACTCCAAAATTGATGATGAAATAAATAGACAAATAAATCAGCCAGCCAGAAATATCTCCCCTCCTATTACCTGCTTCTCTAAGATATGCTGGTTTCCTCCTCATCTCCAAATTTAGTCTTGACTGGTGGGCAGCTCAGATAATATTCAATCTCCATGCCTCTTTCAGGTTATCCGTATATAAAACTATCATGACAAAAAAAGCAACATGCTGGCTCTGGAAAACAGTAGGGCTATTGCAAAGGGCTTTTTTAGTTTCAGGGCTTTTCACCATAGCCTTCTAGCACACCAGGGTGTGGATACACAACTTCGTAGCAAAAATACCTGAGCTTTGTCAGCACAACAGCTCTCAGCACAGCTTTCTGGTTTGCACTCCTGATGGAGGCTTCAAGGAAGACACAGCTGTTCATAATGTTATCTGCCAAAGAAAGTGACAATAGTGCTCCACTGTGCTGGACGGTACTTTTTCTGTACCTATAAAATCTGGACACAGGATCAGAACAAAGATGTACTGAGCATTGTCCAATCAGCCATTGATTTTCTTTTTGGAACTAATATGTGTTTGACATCGCATTTCTAGTAGTAAAACAGAACCTGGCAGACCAAAAAATGATGAGCAAGAACAGAAATTTGAAGTGGCATGATGAGGCCAATAAACCTTCATTATAAGCCCATCCAACAGAAGAAAACAACAAATGAGAAATGACATTAAAAATGAGGCAAACCTTCAGCCAGCAATAGTCAACACAACTCCATCCAGGTCAGAGGATTTACACTGATTTACATTAGATGAGCATCTGCCCTCATACACCTTATGATTCATTACAGCAGAATTAGCTTCCATGGGTATGACCTCATAATTCTGGGATCACCCTTACAGAACTGATGTCAAAGTACAGTCTGTCACAGATATATATGTTTATTACTATTATTAAAAGCAAAAAAAAACACACATAAAAAAAAAACCCAAACCAAACAAAAAGCTTTAGAATCCCAGTACTTAGAAATAGGATGCCTCATCATTTCATGCCTTGACTGCAAGTAGCTGCATCCACGCTAAGTGCTCAGTTAACTCATGGCAGGCAGCCTGACTGGCAGAGGAAGAGCAGAAGCTGCAGCCCCTCAGGGGCTACTCCCTGGCTGTGAATACAGCTTGCTGGAGACCCCAGCCCTTCCTAGGAAAAAGATGTCAGTGGGAAAAGAGCAAATCTGCTCATGCAGATGGCTCCTGTCAATAAGTGGTTAGTTTATTCCTGATGTTCAGAATTATTCCCACTGCAGATACTTTTCATCTGAAGGAAAAAAAGAAACCAACCCTATTCAAAAGTAGCATTGTATAGAGTCCTTTTTAAAAGGAATAACTCTTAGAGAAACAGTTGAGAGAACAGTTCACACAGCAAAGGTGACTGACTGGAAAGATGACACAAAACGTTACACAGCCTTCAGGATGAAGTGTGCATGTGTGGTATCATGTAATGGAAAACTTCCTTGGGAATAACAACGTAACTTCTCTAGCTCTTCATGAAGTCAGTGATGTAATTTCACAATCCAGTAGAGGGCAAACTTAGCCTATATATCTAAAAGTGTTCCTAAGACAGCCAGCAGCAGATGTTCAGACATGTTTATCTTTCATTTGATAACCTATAAAGATATGTAGCAACCTACTGCACCAGAACTTGTAAGATGAAACAGCATCAATCATACCTATCATTCAGTGGCTCTTCAGACAAATCTGTATTTACTACAAAATCAACAAACTGATAAGGAACAATATACATTTTGAATATTTTCCATTAACGTACTGTTTTATCCCATTAATTCTAATATTTGATTAATTGGTAATTACACACCTATTTTCTGGAGGTTGCCCACATATATAACACAGAAATTAAGAACTCACCTCTCTGCTCTTATTAAATTTATATCAGCGCACACACTTCAAGGAGTTTGGTTTTCACTTAGCTGCTGCCTAAAAATATGGGTGCTGGGTTATATGAAGAAATACAATGGGGTTTGGAGAACATTTTCTGGAAGAACCTCTTGCCTCTAGCACAAAAATCACACTGCTCTTATTGGCCATGCACAGCAGGCACAACCTCCCCAGCAATGCCTTACCTGGGTCCTGGCCAGGTTAACTGAATTGGACATTTTTTGCTTCTAAGAGATTGTTTCACAGATGTGCCCTGTTCCTATCACAGAACTTATGGCTCACACCCAACAGGTGGAGGTGCAAGAAGTTCACACCCAGCTCAAACAACTCTCTTTCGATAGGATAAGCAGCAAACTTAGAACCCAGCAGTGGTGCCTATTCCTGTTGAAAACCTGAAGGACAGTGATGAGTGACACCTCTTCCCCCACCCACACAACAAACCTTTGGCCACAGGAAAAGGTGTGGGGATGGCATCACCCACAGTGACTGAAGGAAGAGTCCTGCTTGCTCTTTCCACCTCCCAGTACACCTACCAGTATGAGATATGGAGGCCAAGTAATTCCTTATTCATCGACTTTTTATGATGGTAGAGCCACGGGAACCAGAGCTGCACTACAGCTGGCGCCATCCATATGCGATAAACTTAAGAAACGGGCCCGTGGATCAAGAGACTTAAATTTTACCTGCATATCTGCCAGTGGCTTAATGAGTAACCTTGCACAAAAGACCTTCACCATTACTAAAATGAGGCAAATCCATGGTCTCTATAAAGTGCTTAGATCATGCACTATCACGTCTGAATGCTGGGAAATGCCACTGTGACTGTGAGCACTTTTGCTCATTACAGCCTCCATCTTGCAAAAAGCTGAGCAACATGACCCAGACCAGCAAAGTGTTTTTGCATGTGCTTTGACCTACCGTGACTATTCCCATGCTAAAAGTTCAGCATATTATTAAAAACCTTCCTGGACTGGAGCCAGCATGTTCAGTAGGACCCAACTTTCTGTTGGCTCGTTAGGAAGTATCAATGATATCCTCTCTCAGAAGACATATAAACATGCACAAACACACTACTCACACTTAAGCAAATCACCCTAGAGCACAGTCAACAAGGCTGGTGTAGGAAAGTCCACCTGCAGAGTTTCTTTCTGCACGAACAAACTCAACACAACCAGTTTCAGCTGTGATGTTCTTTCATCAAATCTCATGGTCTGCCCAGCTGGTGCCTCTCCAGCTCTAAATGAACCATGTGCCATTAACTGACCTCTCATATCATTGATCTTGTCAGGGACACCAACCTGTCTGTCTGAATCTGCCGCCCAATAAATTGAGACCTTGAATTGACACCTTTAGGAGTTAACGTCCTCATCCCTTCTCAAAGCCAATATCAGCCTCATGTATCCCACAAAACAGATGCTTTCCTCTGACAAAGGCTGGTATAGTTTTATTCTCACTGTAATATCTACCATCTCTTACAGCCTCTGTTGTTATGCAAATTAAGGTTACAATCCACTTTTCCACAAAAAAGCCTGAGGTTTGGCCTCTGCTGCCTGCTCCCTCTTACAACCATAGATACTTTCCTGTGTTTTGGATTTTCCAGTGCTTCCCTTCACTGTGGGTGAGTTTTCTGCAGAACGAAGGACCTCAAAACCTCTTATTTTTACATGTTTTGGATGGAGAAATAAAAAGAAGTAAGGTTTCACTCACGTTTCACTGCGTGTAGGCAGATTACAAAAGATGTGGCTGTAGGAGAGATGCTGTATTGAGTACTAAGTCACTGATGAATGCAGGTCACAGGTGGCATTGGAAAAGGAAAGGATGAAGAAAAGGTCCTGTGCAAGCAGAGCAGCACTATCAGGCAAACAACCTCACGGATCTGCTGAGGGCTATGTCATTCCTGCAGGGTGTAGCTGAACCTGGTCAGCTAAGACCAGAGGTGACACTGGTCAGGAGAGAAAGTCCTCACAGCCAGAAACTGGGCCAATGGTCCTATCCAACAGTATGTTTCTCATGAAGAAAATGAAATTCCTCTAGTAATCTGAATTCCTAGAGATGCTAGCTATTAAATACTGCTAGTGCCTGGGCGTTATGCAACATCAAAGAGAATAATATTTTTTGATTCATATATGAACTGAAAAAAACCCAAACAACTTAGCTGGGGTTTGCACAACTTAACATCATTTCTTATGAAGCTGAAGCTAGCTTTTTTGTTTTTTTAAATTGAGTCTGCTTAATCCTTCCTGTGCCTCAAACCATTCTATACAACCATCTCAACCCTTTTCTGTTTTGCTGCATTATTTTACATACATAAACAATTTTTGCTGTTTTAAAAAAGATGGTCAAGGAGCCTAATCCTGAGGAATTAGAAACTCATTTTAATATCAGCCTCAGTTAGCAAAGATCCCAATTTAGTAACATCACAGCACTTCTCAAGCAATCATGGGGAAGTTGTCCATGAAGACTACCAGCCACATAAATCTCAGCAGACAAGCTTACCTACCCCTAGATGTTAACGTGGCCCATCACTGGTGAAGAGGACTCCACAGCAGGCACCACACACCAAAGAAAATCCAATGGCTCCATCGCATCTCCTCTGGACACCATGGTTTCACTGAGAGCCCAAGAACACCGTCTCTCCTAGGGATGTCTAGTTTACTTCTGATGTTGGGTGAGATTAAATGGTCATCACAGTACCAGCATCTCAAACTGAAAGTACTACGCTAGAAACTAAGGATAAAGTACAACTTGAGAATGGAGGAAGGGATGATGGGAGCCTCTCTCTTAGGAGCTGAGACACACAGCCCTAACACCATTTTTACCGTCACTTTTCAAAGGTGACTTTTCCAGCATTAAGGGGCTGGGGATGTTTCACTGTCAAAGATCTTAACATTTTAATACATTTATTTCATTTATGTACTTCGGAGGCACACATGACAGCATGAAGGCAAGCACAAGATGAATAACACAGTTATTATAGTGAACTCTGGCAGTGAATTTAATTCTTCTGTTTGACACAGGCACACTTGCTGAAGAGTCTGTGCCAGAGATGCATGTTTAAGCAGGGCACTAAATCAATATTTACCATAATTTTTAAAGATGTCTGAGCACAACCTGGGAACCAAGGCAACACTTGATGCATAACCATCAGTGAAATACAGGGCTCTAAAACTTTCCAGATAATAATCCGCTCACAGGGCACTGGATGGTAAAGACAGCTAAATCCACACTGCAAGCACCCAGACCTGGGTAGTGCCATTCCAACCTTCCTTGCTGTGGTCTCAGCTACAAAATTTTTGTGCCACAATAATTTTTTTTTTCCTTTTTTTTTTTTTGTTAAAGGCAGTGTCTGATAGCCTGTGACTCATCTAAGCTCCTTCAGCATGCTTTCCCCCAGCCTTCGTAGCCTTGCTTCCTAGACACAGTCTTTGAACTGCCTTTTCCAAAGCCCTCTGCTGCCCTCCACACAATGAATCACCTCCTGGAGAAAGGCGTATCTGTAACTGCCAAGCCAGTTTTTGGTACTCAGTGACATCTGGATAAACCTTCTGGTGCCAAAGGCTGTCTGAGCAGGACTGATCTGGATCATTGGGTAATAAAATGAAAATCTGAGGAAGCTGTATTTTCCACGCAGCGTAAAAAATGCGGAGAAGAGGCTCACTGCAAGTTTATTCCTGGAATTAGGAAATTCTGAATTAGAAAGAAAAAAGTGACCATCTAAATTTCTTACCAACACAAAACTCTAAAGAAAAAAAAAAGCCCACCACAATATAGGAAAGTTCCAGGTCAATAATGCCAAAGCATTTTTAATTAAATATTGAATATATATAGATACACAATGAACAGCAATATGAGCAGTGTTTTGACTGACAGTATGACAGCTGAAACAAAATGAATCAAAACAGTAAAAATGAAATATTTCATATATTTAAATGAAACAAAGCTGACACAATTCATTTACATTCATTTTCCGTTTAAAATTGTATCAAAACTGAAACCAATTTGTTCCTGCAAAATGTGTCTACTTTGATTAAGCTGCATTTCCTGACGGCTGTTAAATCTGAAATGTTTTTGATCATCTCCAATTGAGAGACCTCTTAAAGTCTAGCAACTGCTCAAAACAGAAAAGAAGTATCTTAGATGAGAAACAGAGATGTGACTAGATGCGAGGTATGTGAAATGGCCATTTGATGACGGCATGTGTCAGGAATATGAAAAGAGGAATAACACAAGATTCAGGAATTTTTGTGAAATACCGTATATGCCTTCTCACTAGCTCCTACACATTAAATGATCTCCCACACCTGAAGCACCAGGTTTTAAGTTCCTTCTAGAGTACTGCTTCACTAGTGAGGCCCATAAATGTCACATTTCTCAGTATAAAGAGAAAAGCATGTAGAGAGTTTGTGTAACTGAGTTAATAAATCTGTGTTAACACCTTCTCTGCATCTCCCAAAGCCCCTCAGCTGTGTGTACCTTTTAGGCTCCGACTCTTCAAAGGCTTTTGCAGTTGCTTAACCTGAAGCAGCTGAACATATATTTCTAAATGTTACATGTGTTTACAAAATACATATATTTTTTTTAAGTGAAATAGATACCTAAATCCATGTGGTTGGGTAGTATCAGAACACAAACTCCCTGAAACTGTTTTCGTATGTATCTCATACACTGCTGTCAACATCTTTGGTTCTTGCCCTAAAACAAGCCCAATGTGATAACCATAGCAAATAACGAAGCTTTTGGGACACGAAGGAGAACTAGACCTGTTTAACAAAAGGTGAAGCCAGTCTCCAGGCTCGGATTTACTCAAGGGACCAAAGCGACCTCCATGCTCTGCGTGACCCGTTGCTGGCACACCATGTGTCCCAAGCCACATGACGGATCTTTTTCCCAGCTTCTACACCCTTCGGAGCAGAGGGCAGTGCACCAGGACAGGAGGAAACCCGCGGTGTTAGCTGTAATAACACAGTGTGCTGCAGAACGACATAGCAGCTCCTTCTCCAGCACACTGTTGCACGTGAAGAAGGGGTAGAAAGGAGGAACATCATTTCAAAGAGTTTGCTGAAGAGACACGTGGCCACACAAATGCACAGGTTTACCCCATTCTCCCCTTTGTGTCTACTCCAGATACTAAAAAGAAACCAATGGCTGAAAAAAGTGCCTGGGAGGAGAGAACATCAGCCACAAGTGGCAAAAAATCCCCTACTATTAGATGCAGATAGTGAGGGAAAGCAACATGTAAACTTTCCAGAGCATGAAATAGGATTTCTTTTGTGTTTGAAATAAGCTCAGGATTTTATAAATGCTACCAAAGATAAGAAATACTGCCACCTCATCTACTGCAGGTATCATTTCCATTTCCATATCATTCCTATGCATATCTGATGTAGATTATTTTTCCTTTATTTAACCTTGTATAGAAGTAACTAGCATTATTATAAATTATTTGTATTTGTCAGCATACACATAGAGGTGAAACAAATTTAAATAAGAGCAGGTGCTGAGGAGAATGATGAGGACAATCACACCAACACAACTCTCTATGTTATGAGACAAGCTTGTCTTGTTCAGCCTAGTAAAACAAAAGCTCAGAGGGGAAATAATGTTGTCTATAAATACCATCAAGGAATACAACAAGAGAGGAAGGAGAGCTATTTAAGCTAAAGGACAACGTTGGCACAAGAACAAATGGATATAAACTGGCCATGAATAAATTGAGGCTGAAAATTAGAAGAACGTTTCAAAGCAACAGAGAAGTGAGGCTCTTGAACAATTTCCCAATGGGAGTAATGGTAGCAAATGACCTAATTTGTTCTAAGATGGATCAGTTAATTAGTTTATGAAAGGGTTTATCTGACAGAGGCTGGCTATAGCAGGGGGCTGGCGCCAACCCCAGATGTCCTTTACAGCCCCACGTTCCTAGGTAATTTGAGGTGTTAAATCAGTTCCTTATTGAGTGGTATATCATGATGGCTTCTAAATCCAAAATAATGTGTTGGGTTTTTTTCTGAGTGATTCCATTATGCAGTGCCACTGATGTGCGTGTTACTTTACAAACAGCAAGAAAAGGTCTCTGCATGGAGGAGTTATATTTTAAAGACACACACAGCAGACCAATAGCACAAGCAAAACGGTGTGGTGCTAAGATGCTTGGAGCATAAGAAATGGAGGTGAAAGATAAAGGTAAACCAAGGCAAGAGCACCATCCTTGTGAAAGTGCATGACCTTTCTTGAGGGAAGCAAGCCATGGCATTTCCCTCCAACTCTTAATCTCAACACTTCCTTCTTGCTTCATATTTCTATACATCAAGTGTTGAGTGTTTCGATGAGATTTAAGCAAAATTGTGAAGTAAGGTGGTTTGTAAATTTCTAAGTGAGGGAGATGGAGATAAGTGGCACTCTGGAGGACAGGAGCTGTACTTGATTACTAGTTTCTGGCTGTTCATCACTTCCATCTACCTGAGATGGCAGCTCTCCTCCTGTCTCTCACTTTGATGACATCTTTCCTTGGTACCCAGTCATACCCTCTGGCTGCACTGGCCTTTGCCTTGATGAGTGCTGACGCCTTTGGGAAGTGTACATAGAAGAGCACAACTACATCTATTCCCTTAACTTCTTTTCCCACCTATTAATAGATTTTCTTGGAATTTAATTATTTATTTTAAGGAATGGAAACACACTTTGGTCACCTGCATGACTACTCCAAAAAATGTGAGCATAGTGAACTGAAATGACTCATTTCCCAGACCATTTTCCAAAATGAAGGATTTTATGAGGCAGGCAGGTTTGCTGAGAAATCCTGGAGAGAAGGACTGTTTTTTACATCCTCTGAAATGCCCAGCACCATCCTTTCCTCAGGATGCAGCCTCTCTCTGTTTGCAGGGCTGGGGGCGGGGAGAAGGTTGGGGGTTTTTACTTTTATTGGAGTTTGTTTTGTTTTGTTTTTTAAAAGTAAGGGAACTAAAAATGCACCTTGTGTGACTTAAGGGACTACCAAAAAATGTTTTCAACAGGTGTGGCATTTAAGGGTAGAAGACAATTGCACTTTAATAAACAGGGTTATTCTGGGGTAAGGATGGTCTCTTGTCTAAATTCCACTTTGGTACTTACTTTTGTCTTTGAAAAGTAAAATCGTATAATTGAGAACTCCCTGCCATGTTGTATTTTCTCTCTGAAGTTTTTATATAGTTATTTTCCCTTGGGGTTGTGAGTTGGGGTTTTTTTGTGTTTGTTTGGTTGGTTGGTTGGGGTTTTGTTTTGTTTTGTTTTGTTTTTTGATGTGGATCACTTGACAGTGAACTTCACGATTTCTGGTTAAATTGTGAAAAAGCAGGTTCTTCCCTTAAATTAAAGCATACACGTGAAGGATGTCATCTTTCTCACAGCCTACACATAATGTCCAACTAACTAAAAAGCCAACCATCAGTTTTAAAAGCACCACTGAACATCCTGCATGGATCACTTGGAGGATGACCCCATCATGATCTCAGCCCAGAACATTTTGTGCCTACTGATCTGTAAGTAGGAGGGCAGTCTGGAGACAAGGACTGAAGGGCAGGACAGCAAAATTCACTCCCATTTCCTTCTGGACCTCTTAGTGTCCAGTAGTCAGTGGCAATCCTGCCAACCTTTCCTCAGGCACTCAGCTCCCTGGCATCCAGTTCGTGCATCAAGTGCAGCATTGTCTTCTGCACCAACCCACAGTGATACACAAAACTATGCAAAATACACAGCTTAGAACTGCTTGTTTCATTACCAGTTTGTATAGTTATGTCTGTGCAAAAAGATGAAATAACCCCCTGAACGGTCTCCTGTCCGGAGGCCAAGCAGTTCTGTTGCATCCATCCAGCTGCAGTCCCTTGCTCCTCCAAAACAGGGAGCGTATGCTGACAGCCCACTGGGAAAGGTCTTTAGCCTCCTCCTGTGGCTGGAGCTGTGCCCCAATACTTCTGGGGACAGCGACAGGTGAAAACTGTGCCAGCACCTCTGCTAACAGACTAACAGCATGGACAACCACAAGCAGCTCTCAGACCCTGTGTAGTTCACTAGCACAGACATAATACATCAGGCGTTTCGGAGGGAAGAAACGAGACCTCTCTAGTCATACAGTGCTTTCATAACAGAATGGATAAGACTAAAAACTATGTCACAGCAATTTTTTCTTTCCTCCCCCCCCACCCCAGAAAATCCCTCAGAAGACAGTATGGGGTCTTAATCCCAAACCCTCCTAAGGACAAAAGAAAGAGACTCAAAACAGCTGTCCTGGGCTTGTGTCAGGCTCTGCAGACTCAGGATGGGAGGGAAAGGAATACCATGGATTAGAAGTCATTGTAAAAAAAAATTTTCAACATAATAGGGATAGGAAGAGGTTTTTCCTAAGATCTCTGTAGATTTTGGGGGTAATATGTTCTCAGAAGTGGCAACACTTGCAAGCAAGACAAATACCAGTAGGCAGGATAGGAAGCACAGAAAGAAACTATTTACACATTAATACAGCGAATTACAGGATGATTAGATCAAATCTAGTATTTTGTCAGACGACCAATATGTATGAGGCAAACTTTGACAAAATTATGCAACTTTGCCTATGGCAATTTGGGTGTCAAACTAATGCAGCAAGTAAAAATAAGCACATATAGAAAGCATTAACCATAAAAGACAGATTATCAATTATTGTAAATTGCTCCTAAAGCCAGCAGACCTAAATTAATTTAGGTTACTTTGGCTACAGCAGTGATGCCAAAAAATCTGAAAGCAATCATGGATGAATTTAAATTCCTGTAGCATGACAGGGCACTAACAAAACCGGATTGCTCCAGAGAGAGAAGAATTACCAATAGTCTATCTATGAAAAACCATACAATATTGGTATATTCAACCCCTCAAAAAAATGAATTAGTAGAATAGCACTGTATGTAAAAGGTTCTGCAAACAGATTCAGCTCCAGAATATGCATGGATATGAACCATACACTACTGGAAAATAAAAATACTGATACGGTTCTACTCTTTCACTGTAAGGTGAGGACAAGTTACACTGAGGACACAACTTCTGAGATGGACAAATGAACTAAAGAGACTAAGTTTTCTGAACAGGGCTGCAACTACTTCAACTATACACACAGAAATAGATCAAACAGTAAAGAAGGCATAAGGAACAAATTCTTGATGCTCTAGGTGAATGCATTCTGAAACAGCCAGTTCCACACAGTCTTGGAGCGCGACTTCAAAAAGTTGGCAATAATGCCAAAATTCTTAATGGACTCTGGACTTTTACCCACTTTTCTCTTTGCTTTCTGATGCAGGAATATATATATATTTTTTTTTTAAGATGGCACCGATTTCCCTTCTCTTTTTGCAGTTATGGGGTGGGTTGCTGGGGGAGCTATTTGAAAAAACTACCAAGATTTCACAGTGTATGAAATGGCTTTGTTATGTCTTCCTTGAGATACTCTGGGTCCCAAAGACTGTATATACAATACTGCAAAAATGATACAAATGGGTAACTTTCAGCGATCAAGACTGCCAAAAAAAAAGCATGGCTAATTATCTTAGTTACCTGTACACAAATCCTCTGTGTTCCTTTTTCCCCCTATGAATGCCGATGCATTCCTGCCATTGTAAATTGATTTAAATTCAAGGGTTGCAGTATTCTGTGGAGAAAGGACATTTTTTCCCCCTCAGTATTTAACTGCAGCTGGTGTCACATCAATCTTTCTTCAAAGTTTTAGTATCGCCTTCTGTGCATTTCTTTTTTCAGTCTGATGCAGTTTTGTGACACCCACTATTTCCTCCATCTCTTGCAATTTCATGCATCTCATTCAGGTCTCTTCACATTCCGTTCTTTCACTCTTAATAGAAAATAGTTTTCCTTAACGTGTATTTTTAATACATATACTGTCACAGCACAAAGCTTACTCATACTTGTAATGCCAAGTGTCTCCTGTCTTCCCCCATATTTTTATTTTTTTTTTCTCCCTCCACAAACCACACCGTTTCAAAGTAATAAAGTAAGTAATGGAAAGTACACAATAGCAGGGCTTTCTTGGAGACAGGGGCTAAAGGTGCCCAATTCCACTGGAAAACATGCTGATTCCCAATCACGTTAACAGAGTTCAGTGCATTAAATACAGCCCCATGTCAGTATTTTACAGATCTGCTGTGCACAATAGACAGTAATGGCTCTATAGAAGCTCTTAGGGCCTTTTATGAGAACTCTCAACATGAGACAGTCTTTTATTCTTTTTGACAAGTTGATCCTTTAAACTACTCTAGTAAAAGCAAGAATGGAACAAGGCAAAGCTAAAATTTTAGCTTTTGCTCAGCATGTCCAGATCAGTGCTAATTAAGACAAACTATAAAAGAGAGACTTCTCGGGATTTCAAGTCTAAATGTAATTATGTGTAATATAACTCTTAAAAAACAGATCAGAAACCCTGATGTTGAGTTTTAATGAATCTCCATTTTTCTCAGACTGAGACACCTGGAGCTGTATATAGAGAGCTGTCTCAAAAGCTTTCACAACAACCCAAATTTAGACCAAACGCACCTGATCTGGGATCTTGTTATGACAGCCAATCTACTAGAGTTGCATAATCCTTTTGCTGCTCTACATAGGCAGTCAGTGGAGTGAGCAGAGCACAGAGGTGATGTGATTTCAGTAATCCATGCTGCTGAGGAGGCTTACAGCTCCATCCTGAACTAGATGATTTTTTTTTCCTGGGTATAAAAGCATAATTCTCTTCAAGGTCAGATAAAGTATGTTGCAATAATAGAGGTGGGAAGTACTGAAGGCATTTAGTGTACAATCGAGCCATCAAGCCTGCATTATTTCCAGCAAAGACAGCATCTAGCCCTCCAGAGATGGGAAAGTATGTCTTTTTGTGTGTGTCTGTGTGTCAGAGATTGCAGTGTGGCGTTCAGAGTTAGCAAAATGCTTCAGAAGGAAAACTCTAAATTGCAAACTCTGTTGACAGTTTTCCATGGGCAAAAGACTGCTCCTACAGAAATTGCTTTCCTTCTGTTTCCACTTGTGCTGCCACTGAGTCATTAGTGGGTGTTAGCTCAGCCTCCCTTGGGTCACCACGAGCCCCATAGACCTGGGTCTTTGTACAGAGGTTATTTGCCCAAGGAATCCCACCCCTCACAGCAACTTATTAGACATTACAAATAACCTGCTCACTCCAAAAATGAGCAAGACCTGCTAAAAACTACACACTTCCCTTTCATCTGCTGGTCTTGAGGGCACAAGTCATGGGCTGTGTTACAAAAGATCCATAACCCCATCACGGCACAGCCAAGCCTCACAGCAATAGCTGCTCCTCACCCACAAACAGCCCAACCTTTCCTTACAGAAGGAATGTCCACAAGTTCAAAGGAAGACGTAAAGACCTGATGCTTCCCCATTACATTGTTGCCTCAGGAAAGCAGTGTGCTCTAGATGGCATTTCTTTGCTAGTTATTTATGTGCTGGGACACTTTCCGTAAGTCTTAAATGGGATGCCATGTCTTCTTTGTTTGTTAGTGATCCATAGCCCTTAAAATAGCATTATAATGCTGGCTGGAAGAACAGAGAAAAAGAAAAACAAGGGGAAAAAAATTATCTCCCTGAGCAATGGAGCTACTGAAGTCTGGTCTTCCATGGCCCTGCAGCTCATGGCTAGATTCTCTGATGTCTAACAAGGTACCAATTCCAGCTGGTGCTTCTCCCTTGGCTGGAGGATTCCTATTAATCCTCCCTCCTTTGTACAGTGCCTCCAGTGTCCCAGTGAGTAAATCCATACTGCAGACCTTTATACTGTGAAGGCATAAAAAGAGTCTCTCTCCTCTAGGAAGCCACTGATTTTCACAAAGCTTGACGAGCCTTTCGTCAGATCTGGTTGATATTGGCCAGTTGAATTAAAAAACTACTGGGGAGGAGCAGGAGAAGCAAGTGCACATTCACCCACATATTCTGATCATGTAACACTCCATTTCCCCAGGAAACCAGACTGAAGATCTTACTCTCTGTACATGCCGTTGAGCAACCACATCCATCAGGACAAAATTATTCAGAGTATATCACAGAGGCAAGTTCTCTAACACGTACGCTGTGCTAACTATGCTCAGTCAATGCAGAATCCACCAGCTCTGGGCTCTGAATTAACATTCAGACCAGCAATACAAAAACCCAGTCTTTTCTGCAGTTTCAATTCATCAGTTCAAGCAGGGATGAGCCTACTTTATTTTTCTCCCCAGACGGTTGGAAGCTGCAAAGTAATTTAGAAGCCTCTGTTCTTCTAAAAAATTATCATGCTTTTTCCTTCTTGGGTGACTTCTACATCCCCTGCTGACTGGTTTAATGGCAGGAAGAGTTATGGAATGATATTGGTTTTATTATGTGCCTTTTTTTATTTTTAAATTGCATTTTGACACAGTCTATCCATTCATGGGTCTTTAAAGAAGAAGCTCTGCCCAAGTGCCTCAGATATCTAAGTAACAGAATGGCTACCTTGAAAAGACACTGAAAACAAGCCAAGGTGCCAGTGTTCATTTTCAGTCCTTGAATTTTGCTGTTCTTTAAAGATGCCATGAAACTGCTTACTGACTTGTGAGAGTAAGAGAAACACTTCAGGAGAGCTTTTCCTCTGCGTTTTAGTCCTAGCTTGGAGCCATGTACAGAAATCAGAAAATGGCATGATTTTAAGAAAATATTGTTCTCTTCACTAAGACCTCACAAACGTTGGCATCTTCCTTCCCCTAGGAACACTAGGTGTGGCTGTGGAACTGGTCCCCTGAAAGAAAAAAAGGAAAGGGCCATGCATCTCTCTGATAATAAACTAGGCAGTGTCAAGGACCATTCGTGGGTGCTTGTGCTGACACCTTTATAACGTTAGTTAACACAGTCACATGTGCAGTTTTTGCCTTGGTCAGCTAGTGCTCCCCCAAAAAACTCCTGGGTGCAGTTTGTGAGTTAACACAGGTGCTGGCCCATTGCTGAAAAGCAATCTGCAGCCTTTTCAGGAGGGTCCAAGAGGTTAAGCCAGAGAGATGCAGGCAGCTTTGGCCAGATGGCTTCAGTGTCTGAGAACTGTCCCAGGCACATTTAATCTACTGGAACCGAGACAGCCCGTCAGTCTAAGGGAACAGAAATGTGCAGGCTGTTCTGCATGGAGACATCGCGTACCCTTCTCCTGCCGCCTCTCCATAAGGACTAAGCACTACAGAAGAGACCACGTAAGGAAGCAGTGGCAGAGGAGGGAGTGCTGGGCATGGGGACAATTAATTCAAACCCACTAATGCTCAATCCAAAAGCTGTTCCTGGCAGATTACAGGGTAGCGATCTGAGGAGTGCTCTGACATGAGGAGTGAGACAGGGAAAGGAGCAAGTCATACCGCAGAGGGACAGGGCTCCCAGCCAGCTGCCTGGCACCCAGGTATCAGCCACAGCAGATAATTCAGTCCCAGCTTCTGTTGACAGAGAACCAACGGACTTAGCCCACAAGAGGAAAATCTGTTGAGCAGAGCACCCATTTAAGGTGATGGTGATCATCTTGCCTAAGACAGCAGAAACCTGAAGAACAGGGTCCTCCACCATCCTTGGTCCATGCCAGAGCCCTCAGTTCCATCAAGGCTGAGAACGGCACCTGTGTTTCTCCGGAGCTCAGTTGAAATCTGTCCTTCACACTCAAGTGGAATTTTTTTCCATGCAGTTCACGGTCAGCTGGAGACAGTCCCCTCCAGGCACAGAAAAACCTTCTACCATGATTAGCAGCCAGCTGCAGAAGACCTCCCCTAACAAGCTGTTCCAAGCTTGTACTCCAAGGTACACAGCACATGCGCATCCCCCAAAACACGGATGGCTTGAATGCTCCAAGCAACATCTTCCTGCAATTCCTGAGTTCAGCAGCAGCAGCCAGAGGCACCTGGGTCATCACAACCATCCATCAGCAAGAGCTCTCAGGATCAAAAACACGGCAGGAAAGCCAGCTGGAGCCGAGTGTCTCCTTCCAGGCAGCAGCTACAGAGAAGAGCCAGTAATGTCTAAGCTGTGGGAATTGGGGATCTGCAAGCCTCCCCCCATCTTCTGCCACTGATGTGCAGCAAAACACTTTCTCCGATTCTACATTTCACATGTTATTTGTTGTTTATTTGGGGTGATGATGAACAGTAGGGATGTTCTCTTAAAGCGGTTTAAAAAGCAAGTAGCACACATCTCTGATGAAAGGCTCACTGCAATTCAAATGCAAAATGATTCTGGGATAGACATCTTCTCAAAAGATATTTGATTTTTGCCCTTCTCTCTCCAGTGCCACTTCTTTCTGTGGTTCATCTCTAACGCTGTTCATTTACCTTAACCACAGAGACCAGTAAGGCGAGCTTTGGGAAAAGTGCTGGCACTACTTAAAGATTTATCCCTGCTGCAACAAAGTCCTTTCCTGCTTCTGATTGCTAATTACAAGCAAATACTTTGATAGCAGTGGAAATCAGTTAACTATCCTCCCACCTTTCAAGGCACTGCGTCAAACTTGTCACTACGTATGAATGCACGTCTTAATCCAGTTTGATCAAACCTGGAATGAATAAGCTAAGAATAGGCTGATGCAACTGAGCACATGAAAGCTGAAAACATTCGCTTACTATTTGGGACTCCATTTCTGTTCGAATTAATGAGCACAGTGCTATAAATATCTAATTTCCATGAATTTCAAATAATGTGGGAAGAACATCTGGGATGTCAGGGTTGGGAAAGAAGCATCTTTGCTTCTTTACTACAGCAAACCAGTGACATTTCCATTTTAATTTGAGGCCCCTGCTGAGACCTCACAGGAACTGTGACTTCTTCCTGCCAACACTTCACCCGCCCTGGAGGATTTTTAGCTGGCGACCACTTGTGCTGGGAGAAACACTACAGAAGCTGGCAAAACCCCACTAACTCTAACTTGCTTAATTAACTGTGTCAGAAATACTACTTACATGAACAAGTAAAGAGAACAGAGTTGAGCCAATAAGGCAGATTCAGCATTGCTGTTAGAAGCAATCTATTCATTATAAGAAAGCACACTTCCATGATTTAATTTGGTGCATGCAATTGAAGGATACATATTAGGATGCTTGTCTTTTACCTGGAATATATATTATCTCTCGGGATGTTATTATGAATGTGCTCCCTTCTACAGTGTTTTTTATTTCTCTGACAGCGCATTCAGCTCCCTGATAGCAGGCTTTGCATCTTGAGTTTGAATATGCCTCTGTCACACACCCACAGCTTTCCATCACAGGCAATAAGTGTATTTTATTTTATTTTATTTTTTTCTTGAATCTAGTTTGGTGTAATGCTTTCTTTACTCCAGAGAGATGTGCATGGATACATATGTGCTAGAACTGTTTTCCCAGAAATGAAGACCAGCGCTCAGGAATTCTGCTCAGATCGAGAGCTGAAACTGGAGATGGATGGAGAGATGTTAAGTTCCAAAACAGCAGTTCCTCTTATTGTTGTTGTGGATTTTTTTTTTTTTTAAT